>WBZZ01000696.1:135000-167500 GCA_019918135.1 Paulinella micropora
GGACACCGTGATAGCCCAGTGGTCAAGTTCTACCATCTGGGCCCTGTCGCCAGTTCGATTCCCGTCGGTGCCACCAGTATTTTCATTGAACATACCGATCGTCTGGACCGTATTTTCATTGAACATACCGGCCCGTCTGGAAGTGTTGGAACTGCCCTTGCGGGGGTGTCATTAGAGCTTATCGTCAATTCTTCGTACTCCCCTCACGGGTGAGACGATGGAGGCGCATGTGCAGAAATGCATCAGCCATTGACAGAGAAGCACTATTATTATTATTATTATTATTATTATTATTATTATTATTATTATTATTATTATTACGACTACTACTACTACTACTACCACTACTACCACTACTACTACTACTACTACTACTACTACTACTTCTACTACTACTTCTACTACTACTGCTACTTCTACTACTACTACTACTACTACTACTACTACTACTACTACTACTACTACTATACTACTACTATACTACTACTACTACTACTACTACTACTACTACTACTACTACGACTACGACAATGACGACGACGACAACAACAACAACAACAACAACAACAACAACAACAACAACAACAACACCAACAACACCAACAATGACGAATAGAGAGAGAGGAAGAGAGAGAGAGGGAGAGAGAGAGAAAGAGAAAGAGAGAGAGAGAAAGCGCGAGGGGGGGGGGGGGGGAGGGAGAGAGAGAGAGAAGGGGGGGGGGGGAAGAGGGGGAAGGGAGAGAGGCAGGAAGGGAGAGAGAGAGAGATAGAGAGAGAAAGAGGAAGAGAGAGGGAGAGAGAGAGGGAGAGAGAGAGAGAGAGAGAGAGAAGGGGGGGGGGGGGGGGGGGAGAGAGGGAGAGAGAGTGAGAGAGAGGGAGAGAGAGAGAAGAGAGAGAGAAGAGAGAGAGAAGAGAGAGAGAGATGAGATAGAGAGAGAGAAAGAGATAGAAAGAGAGAAAGAGAGAGATGAGAGAGAGAGATAAGAGAGAGAGATGAGAGAGAGAAAGAGAGCGAGCGAGGGAGCGAGCGAGCGAGAGAGAGAGAGAGAGAGAGAGAGAGAGAGAGAAAGAGGAGGATAAGAAGAAGAAGCTGAAGAAGAACAAGAAGAAAAAAATTTAATATAGCTTTATATTGAAGTAGAGAATATATAATGAATACAGGGTAGAATATGCAACACTTATACGGTGAGTACTGAGGAGAGAGAGAGAAGGGGGGGGAGAGAGAGAGAGAGAGAGAGAGAGAGAGAGAGAGAGAGAGAGAGAGAGAGAGAGAGAGAGAGAGAGAGAGAGAGAGAGAGAGAGAGAGAGAGAGAGAGGAAGGGAGAGAGAGGGAGAGAGAAGGGGGGGGGGGGGGGGGGGAGGGGGGAGGGAGAGGGAGAGAGAGATGATATATATATATATAATATATATATATATACATATATATATACATATATATATATATATATATATATATATATATATATATATATATATATATATATATGTATATATAATATATATATGTATACATACATACATATACATGTATATATACATAGAGAGAGAGAGATGAGAGAGAGATGAGAGAGAGAGAGAGATGAGAGAGAGCGAGCGAGAGAGAGAGAATGCAATTAAAATAAGGCAAGAGGCAGACTAGAGAGAACTTTTGACAGAAATTGTGCGATGTAAAACAAGGGTACTGGTTCGAGCGAGAGTGTGGGAAAATTACCCACGAATGTTTGGCACTCCAAGATACACCGTGAATAAAAGAGAAAGGACCACGAGGCAAAGTACGATGAAGGACACGTCCGCAAAGGAAGCGAAGACAACTTTGCTGGTGAATTCTGCAATGGGCCGTAGAACAGAGGCCACCTCCATATCAATATCAGGTAATGTAATCTTCATCTCGAAGTTGGCCAGATAGCAGGTTGCCAGGAAAGTCTATGGAAGACTCCCGACTCACCTGTCAGGGTAGAATCGCTCATGCAAGCTGCATTTCTCGGAGAAGCTTCTGCACTTTATCAGAAACTGAAAAAGGTTGCCAGTTTGAACCTTTTCACCGCTCGGGCCGAAAATTCACTGCAGAAAACGTTAGAAAACGTTGGAAGTCTTCAACGCCACCTCTAGTGGCAGAAAGGCCAGTAAATTTGGTGCATTAAATGATACGCTCGATGTTCCCTTATGCTTCCTAAAGGATACCATATCAAACATATCAGAGCGCGACAAAATTTTGTGAGCAACTTTGTCGCGCAAACAAATGACGATAGGCCTGAGTCGTCTCCAAAAGTAACGACTTTTCGCAAAATTTTGCTCTGAAAGCCGTATTGGACCTCTACTTTGCTCATTGTGCTCTTTTTTGAAACTTCCAATGACTTCTTTGTCCTCAATGCTCAAGTGACTTTCTCCTCAATGTTCAAAAGACATTGCACCTAATATCCCCTCAATGCTCATTTTTGCTTTTTCTCCTTTGACCTACTTTTGCTTTCGATTCTCTTTGGCACAGTAAGGCACCGTGTTTATTGGGTTGGCCAGTACTTTGGCCCCAGAGGTTATTTTTCCAACCAAATTTCACTTTCGAATTTCCTGAAATCAAAGGCGTTTCGTTTTCGGGTTTTAATTTTGGTATCTTCAAAAACATGTTCCGAGACCACAACACACAAGACTCTTTTGAGAAGACCGCGATGCTCCCAAAGCCATTCAATACCTCGCAAGGCTCGTTTGGCAAGGCTGAAATCCTCACGCCTCAAATACGCGAGCTGAAGGCGAGTCTGTCCCAGCTGAAAATTGACTCTGAAGATTGTGATGGCATACAGCATCCACAGCTGACACCAGGAGGCAAGACATCCAGCACGTCGTCACCACGAGTCTGCCGCAGAGCATTCACAGAGAAAGATTACAATGAGATTTGCTACACCACCGGTACCGTTCCTCTCGACACTCTTGTTGTTCCTCTCGACACTCTTGTCGTTCCTCTCGACACTCTTGTTATTCCTCGGAGATCTCAAGACATGCAACCTTCGCCCGCATCTTCCGTTGTTTCGTATGGATCCACCCCGTCAGAGTTGCCAAGAATCGACAGTCTCCCATCCCTTACTGATCTCATTCGTTTGGATGACGAGTTGGCGTCGTTCGAGTCTCCGCGGATGAGCCTGCAGCCTATGTCTCGCGTGTTCAGCTTCAAGGACATGGTAGAAAGTGTGTCTGAGCGACCTTCTCCGGGAATGACACCAATTATAGCACACAGAAAGAGGTCCCCCCCCCCCCCCCCCACGCCTCTCTCTCTCTCATCTCACTTCCTCAACTTACACAATTTGTTTGTTGCTCAGAATTCGCGAACTTCTTCCTTCAGCAAGCTTTGACGACTACCAGCCTTCAGTATCGCCATGTGAAATCACTCAGGCATGTCAACACGACACAGTTTTCAGCTTTGTCCAGGAACACTCTGAATCATTCCAGGCCTGAAATGCAGTAAGAAGGAAACGCGGCCGCAGTCGCACCAGGAGGGTTTTTTTCTTGGAAGTTTTCGTTCTTAGTCCAGCAGGGAAAATATGTTTTTCCTGACACATAATCAAATTTTATTATTTCATTTCATAGAACAAGGGAAAATTTGTTTTTCTGTTCGTTCTTAGTCCAGCAGGGCAGGGAAAATATGTTTTTCCTTATATATAATCAAATTTTATTATTTCATTTCATAGAACAAGGGAAAATTTGTTTTTTCTGTTCGTTCTTAGTCCAGCAGGGCAGGGAAAATGTTTTTCCTGTTACATTGTCAAATTTTATTTTTATTTCATTTCATAGAACTAGGGAAAAATTGTTTTTTCCTGTTTTAGTATTTGATTCCCTTATAAGAAAAAAATGTTTTTTCATAACCCGGATTTTTTTTTTTTGGTTTTTTCGCACGAAAAACAAAAACAAACCAAGAATCACATTTGTGGCATCTATGCTACATGTACCTATGTACCTTTACCCATCTCACTGAGATTGTCTCAATAGTTTGGTCGCATAGCTCCAAGTATCAGTCTTGGCTTTGCGTACTGTTCTGTAAGTGAGAGTTTGTCTCCACTTTGCGTTGCAGTTGAATCAATTCACAACTGGGCCAATAATCGCAATCTTATAACTATACCGTCATGAGCATGGCTCCATCATTGTTGCTTTTCTCTCTCGCTCTCTCTCTATATATATAATGTATACATATATATGTATCCTTTTTCTTCCTTTCGTACCCCTTAAAAAACTTTCAAAAAAATAATAACAGTAATAATAATTTATTTTAAAGAAAAAACTTACTACACCTATACATATATATAATATATATACATATATATGTATGTATATATCCCTTTTCCATTTTCTTTCGTCCCCCTTAAAAAACTTTCAAAAAAAAATAATAAGTAAAATAATAGTAATAGCAGTAATAATAATAATAATAATAATAATGAAGAAAAAAAAACTTACACCAGGAAGCATTGCTATCGTGATATGCAACTGTTTTCAAAGGCTTATGTTCACAGTCTGTGACCAGGTGTCTATTATCTCTGATCATTTTTACCATGATCTTTGATTTAATCAAACTGCAATCCAAAGATCATTCTCAACGATGAATCAATTTGCAATCAAGGTTCACAGACACTCCCCACAAACCAACCCACCTATGCACATGTATGCTTTCAGAGCACTCACACACCCTTAATAAACTTAAACACACTTTTCGGAGGCCACACGTAAATGCATTTTAATGTGCTCTGTCTAGTCTTTAGACAATCTCATGCGAAAGAGAAAGTTGTTAGATGCACATATTATGTTTCGATATCTAGATGTTAGATGTATATCATACATGATGTTACATGCACATGTTACTGTGGACATTCAAACTTTGACATCTTTCTCGATCAATGTTTGAGATACGGAAATGCAGCGCTATCGGAATGACTACCGTACCGGACCGAAACATTAATGTGTTAAACTTTCAAGTTACACTTCTATTTTTAGTTCCGTTACTTCATTTTTCCGTTTATTTATCGACTGACATAACTTGGTAGTTTTTACGTTTTCAACTGCCGTCAACAGATCAATTTATTTCCCTTTAGCAGCTAGCTTTTTAGAAAAGCTTGACTACTGCTTTTTTCCCATATCTGAAAAATGTTATTCCTTTGACCGCTATTTCCGGTCCCCAGTCATACTTTATTTCCTTGGATAGTGTTTTCCGGTTTCCGATCCAAGTAAAATGGTAAAACAAGTTTGGTTAGTTAAAATGGTAATACTTGACATTTTCCTTTTATTTTTCTCAGACTGAAACAACTCCAGCTGCTACACAATGTAGCACTTGAATACTAATTTAATGTTCGTTAGTTCTCAGAATTTGCATTGTTTCGCAAGCGAAAAGTAGTCTGTCAAGCAATTACTAAAACTGAAATCGAACATCCCAGCGTCTTTTGATACCTTCCATATTCTCGGAAGTATTTTTAGATCAAATGACAGCCTGTGTGTGTATTCATTTGAATGTCGGTTGGTAATTTCCTCACAGAAGGGCAGTAAAGAAGACTTACAGCGCACACGATTGGAAAGCTCTTGTCCTAAGCTTTCCAATAGACGAAAGGAACTTGATTAGTATGATATATATATTATGCATCAATTTCGTCACACCTTGCAGTGTCACGAGTCTCATCACGTGTGATGATACTGACATTTGATATTACTGTGGACATTCAAGCGGCAAACTATTAATATCAAACTTTGATCTCCTCGTTCTCTATCAATCTGAGTGATACGACTGATCTGAAGCCAGCAACCTTTATCTAAACAATGTAAATATACGTTATCAACAGGAAGCCCCCCCCCCCCCCCCCATCCCATCCGGCCGCGCATCAACCGTAGTGTCTCTGTCTCCTAGGCTGCCAAAGTCAAAATAAATGACTATATCAACTGTTAACCAAGTGTTTATTAAATTAATAATTTAATTATTAATATTCTAACAACCACCCCTCCACTCCCCTTCCTTCCGCCCGCTTCCGGTGACCTATTAATATCAATCAACCAGTGACTCGTGAAAGCCTATGCCGTCAGATTCGGAAGAGATAGTTGAAATTCAAGTTATTAACTGAAAATTCTAGTGAATATTGGTAATGTTATATATTATCAACGATGACTTACTATTATCAACTGGCTAGGAGTTCGGCAGTTTGGTTTGGCCACACAGACAGATTTTAATCAGGCATCGCCTCATCGTTTCAAGCAAAAGCAAGCATGACACAAGTGTTTGTTTGAGAAAAAAGGGGTAGCTAACTATTTTTCACCCTTTTTTCGACCGCAATTTTCATTTCTCAGGACATAGCAAGTATGGTGTTTTTAACTGAAAAATGCTGTTTGCATGATGCACTCTGCACTCATTTTTACGCACAAGTGCACAAATGAATTCATATGTTATGTTGAGTAATCATGCCTAAGGGTTTTTGCAGAGAAGTACGGTACAAAAAAAAAAACTAGGAAAACATAGGTAGAAAATTAGTTAGTTTGTCAAAATTCAGAACATACTCTGGAACACAGCAATACCTTTAATACACTGAAAAACTACTGAAACCGTCGGCTACCTATTCCCAATAAAAATATTGAATTTTGTGCAAACAGCACCTCAAAATCTTGAATATTGAAGTATAAGTTTACCTGCTTTGAAGTTGAAGGGCGCTCTAACGACCAGGAGAAATTACATATGCATGAGGTGCATCATTACGTGTTTGCCATTTTCATTGAAATTTTAATATTAGATCATGATATTATATTATTAGTAGCTTCGTACATTATATAGGCAGAGCGTATTGACGATCCAAGTCTCGTTTCCTGGTCAACATGTAGTAAGTTCTTATGACAAAGCTGAGTATTCTCTGATAAACGTGTTTGCACAATTTTTGAAAGCATTTGTCATAGACTGCTGTTGCCAGAGAAACACTCTAAAATTTGAGATGTTTTGCCGCTTACGGGGGGGGGGGGGGGGGGGGGGGGGGCGCAGAGAGGCTAGACAGGGGGAATACTGCGAATTTATTCATATAGTATTTATAAAATCTGGTTTTGTCAGTAATTTGCCATGGACTTCAAAAAAAAAAAAAAAGAAAAAAAAAAGTCACATCAAGAAGAAGAACAAGGAAGAAGAAAGAACGAGAAGAAATTTCGGGAAAAAATAGAAGAAGAAGAAGAAGAAGAAGAAGAAGAAGAAGAAGAAGAAGAAGAAGAAGAAGAAGAAGAAGAAGAAGAAGAAGAAGAAGAAGAAGAAGAAGAAGAAGAAGAAGAAGAAGAAGAAGAAGAAGAAGAAGAAGAAGAAGAAGAAGAAGAAGAAGAAGAAGAAGAAGAAGGAGGAAAAGGAGGAGGAGGAGGAACAGGAGGAGGAGGAGGAGGAGCAGCAGCAGCATGAAGTAGTAGTAGTAGTAGTAGTAGTAGTAGTAGTAGTAGTAGTAGTAGTAGTAGTAGTAATAGTAGTAGTAGTAGTAGTAGTAGTAGTAGTAGTAGTAGTAGTAGTAGTAGTAGTAGTAGTAGTAGTAGTAGTAGTTGTAGTAGTAGTAGTAGTAGTAGTAGAAGAAGAAGAAGAAGAAGAAGAAGAAGAAGAAGAAGAAGAAGAAGAAGAAGAAGAAGAAGAAGAAGAAGAAGAAGAAGAAGAAGAAGAAGAAGAAGAAGAAGAAGAAGAAGAAGAAGAAGAAGAAGAAGAAGAAGAAGAAGAAGAAGAAGAAGAAGAAGAAGAAGAAGAAGAAGAAGAAGAAGAAGAAGAAGCTTAAGTTACTAGTTGTAGTTGTAGTAGTAGTAGTAAACACTACATACGTGCATACAAGGTCATACATACATACATACATACATACATGCATGCATGCATGCATGCATACATACATACATAGATACATACATACATACATACATACATATGCTGTACTAAACGTACACATGTAGATATGAATGTATGTTTATATGTACGTTATGTATGTATGCATGTATGTATGTATGTATGTATGTATAACGTATGTATGTATGTATGTATGTATGTATGAGACTTGTATGTATGTATGTATGTATGTATGTATGTATTTATGTATGTATGTGTATGCGTGTATACATGTATGCATGCATGTATGTATGCATGCATGCATGCATGTCGTGTTTTTGTTTGTTCTGAGGCTCTTGCAGCTCAACTGAAGTTGGATGGCCTAAATAGACATGGCGAAGAAAGGCCATCAGTCGAGACATTTACAGCAGAAGATAATTCCACTGTAGATGAACTCACTCACACATATGTAACTCCTAGGCGTTGAAAAGGACAAACCAGCGAAGGTTACATTATCCTACAAAATAATTGAATTGTACGTGCCTCGTTTACAATAGTTCTGCGAAGGGACTATTGTAAACGAGGCAAGTACAATTCAAGTATTGTATAGGATAATGTAACCTTCGCTGGTTTGTCCCTTTCAACGCCTGGGAGTTACATATGTGTGAGTGAGTTCATCTACAGTGGTATTATCTTCTGCTGTAAATGTATCGACTGATGGCCTTTCTTCGTCATGTCTATTTAGGCCATCCAACTTCAGTTGAGCTGCAAGAGCCTCAGAACAAACAGAAACACACGACAAACTGACTGCCTCAGCAGCAAAATCCATCAAAGCGCCACAATCACCGTATTTTACGTGAAGTCTGTGACGTTTCTTATGGCCTCCATGATTTACAATCAACATTATAGTGTACATACTATGCACATTTACATACACATACATGTAGATAAACCCCGTTTCTCTAGCATGGATACGCCGTTCGACTCCGATTTCGACGATTACTATGATGAAGGGGCACAAGACTAGTTTTCTGAGGAGATGGAGAGTATGAAGCTAGTGAAGAAGCTAGAACAGGAGCGGGCAATAGAAAAGAACGGTGAAGCAAAGGAGGAGGATGAAGAAACAGAGGACCAGGAGGATAAGAATATCGATGTTCAGAAGGATAAGGAGGATGAGGAGGAGGATGAGGAGGCTCTCTCTCTCTCTCTCTCTCTCTCTATATATATATATATATATATATATATATATATATATATATATATTTCTCTCTCTTTCTCTCTCTTTTTTTCTCTCCCTCTCTCTCTCTCTCTCTCTCTCTCTCTCTTTCTTTCTCTCTTTCTTTCTTTCTTTCTTTCTTTCTCTCTCTCTCTCTCTGTCTCTCTGTCTCTCTCTCTCTTTTTTCTTTCTTTCTCTCTCTCTCTCTCTCTCTGTCTCTCTCTGTCTCTCTCTCTCTCTCTCTCTTTCTTCTTTCTTTCTTTCTTTCTTTCTCTCTCTCTCTCTCTCTTCTCTCTCTCTTTCTCTCTCTTTTCTTTCTTCTAGATCTTTCTTTCTTTCTTTCTCTCTTTCTCTCTCTCTCTCTCTCTCCCTCCCTCCCTCCCTCTCTCTCTCTCTCTCTCTCTCTCTCTATCTATCTATCTCTCTATCTCTCTGTCTCTCTCTAACGGTAAAATGAGGGGGTCCCGGATTTTACGGTGGGGGACTCACTTTAAAAACCACGCTAAGCCTCTGGACTACTACTCAGCGGTGACTACTGTTCCGACTACCGGTACTGATAGTTAGTAGTACTGATACGTCTGAGTCGGTATTTTCAACGCATTGACTAGAAATTAAGTTTTATTTGCTGAAATATAATACCAAAAAATTTCTTTTGGAACAGTTCGGTCCATGAGTTTGGCAGTTTGGCCACCAAATGACACAGATTTTAATCAGGCATCGCCTCATGTGGTTTGAACATTTACCTGCTTTGAAGTACTTGACCTCCGACATGATTTTGGTAGCGCCGGCCCGTAAATTTCTGTGGCAATATTTGACAAGACCATGCCAATTACCGGAGAGGAAACCAGAAAAATTTCCGAAAAAAATATTTGAACAGACAGGCCTATCGACATACGTAGCCTTTGAAGTGAAGGCCGCACTAATTTTTTTTTTATTTGACTGTTTTTGCGGGGTCGAGATTGGTAAAAGTAATGGCTAGAGAGTGTTTTGTGTTTTTTTTTGTGTGTTTCTCAGTCGCCCCTGTAAGTAGGAGTATTACCAATCTCAGAAGAAGGAGAAGGAGAAGAAGAAGGAGACGAAGAAGAAGGAGAAAGAGAAGAAGACGGAGACAAAGAAGAAGAGGAAGACTGATGAAACAGAAGAAAAGCAGAAGGGAAGGGAAAGAACAGAGAGAGATCGACGAAGAAAAAGAAAACCAAGAACCGACCAGAGAAGACAACAACAACAACAACAACAACAACAACAACAACAACAACAACAACAACAACAACAACAACAACAACAACAACAACAACAACAACAACAACAACAACAACAACAACAACAACAACAACAACAACAACAACAACGACAACAACAACAGCAACAACAACAACAACAACAACGACGACGACGACGACAACAACAACAACAGCAACAACAACGACAACGACAACAACGACAACGACAACAACAACAACGACGACGACGACGACGACGACAACAACCACAACAACAACAACAACAACAACAACAACAACGACAACGACGACGACGACGACGACAACAACAAGAACAACAACAACAACAACAACGACGACGACGACGACGACGACAACGACGACGACGACGACAACGACGACGACGAAGACAACAACAACAACAACAACGACAACAACAACAACAACAACGACAACAACAACAACGACAACAACAACAACGACAACAACAACAACAACAACGACAACAACGACGACGACGACAACAACAACAACAGCAAAGGAGTTACTGTTACCGCCATCCAGGAAGGCAAGTATAGAATATGGGAGCTCCCCAGGAGTTTTCAGTACATATACAATAAGGAAGCCGAAGAAAAGTTTCAAGACTGTGATGGGAACAAGTTCCAGGACGGGTACACAAAATCTCTTTCCCTTTTTGTCACCATCTGTTGTTGTTATTGTAAAGTTAGGTTGTTAATAAGATTCCAGCTTGACGACGGCAAGGTAGGATTGGCAAGGTAGGATAGCTTGTAATACTATCTGTGAATCATTTTTGCTTGTTAAAAGGTGCGGACGGTGCTTTCATTACTAACGTCCAACTACCCAGTAACAAGGTTGTGTTGGGACCGCAGAAAAGTATTGAGACCAGCGAAGGCGTGGGCGAAATAATGCCTGCTCCCGGGTTTGTGTTCTTTTTAGTAGAGCTTTTTAATGATGCATTTGTCTTGACAGGATGATTATTGAGTTTCCACAGCGGTGGCAGCAAGGCTTAAACCAAACGAAGTTCAATAAAAGTAAGAAATATTCTTTGTGTGTGGTGTTTGAATGTTATGGTCTGTATTGCAGTGTGCAAGAAGCACATCCTGGTGGTGAGAACCGTCGACGCTACAGCTATAGGGGGTGCGGTTGAAAGCCGAGAACTACAACTCCTAGATAAGTATTTCCTTTCGATCGGGCACACACTCGCCCTACCGGATCATAAGGAGGATTTCGAGAAGGACATCATGCCTCTTCTCAAGCCATATGCTGGTAAGCCCACAGAGCCCCCTTTCCTTCACCGGTTCCGGAAGAAGGAGCTGCTGTTGGCTATACAGGCGAACAAACTTAAGGTATTGGCATCTGTCTCCATCTTCGCAATGTTGTTTTGTGAATGTTAGAAGGCCGCCGGAACGCGGAAGTCAGGACGGGTCAAAATCGACCGCTCTTTAGCAGGTATGCATTTGTTTTGCTTGTTTCTCACCTTTGATCTGTGAACCTGTTGAACTAGATGAGGTCATTCAGGAAAGTCCCCCGAAGAAGAATAAGAAGGCAGGTCCAAAGAAGCCAAAAGAAAGCGAGATAGAAGTCGAGGGTTAGAGGCTGCAGAAGCCACTGTTAGTTTCGAGCTTTTCTTTGTTTGTAGACTTTGATCAGGAAAGCAGCGATGACGAGGTTATCACGCAGGAGAAAACGCAGGAGAAAAAAAAACAAAGAAAGGTCAGGCCCTTGATTTCTTTTTTTTCTCCTGCGTTTTGCAATAATTTGTATTGCTTGTAGGAAAGGGCGACAAGGAAGAGGAGGAAAAGGGCGGCAAGGAAGCCTTAGGGGAGGCTGAGGGTCTTTCGGTAATTTTGTGATCCCTCCCTTCCCCTCCTCCTCCTCCTCCTCCTTCTCCTTCTTCTTCTTCTTCTTCTTCTTCTTCTTCTTCTTCTACTACTACTACTACTACTACTACTACTACTACTACTACTTCTTTATCAACATTATATATATTATTGAAATCATATTGATTTATTAATTTATTTATTCACTGTCACTGCTGCTTTAACAGAAGTTAAGGGCTGATATCAGCAATATGAGCTCGTCTATTTCGCAGCTTGTGAAAACTTTGCAAGAGCGTCCCGTCTCTGGCCCGGGGGGTGGTGGGGTGAGGGGAATCCAAAGCAGCAGCAAAAAGAAGAGGAAGAAGAAAAAAAAAACAAAAACGAGAACAAGAAAGAGAAAAAGAAGAAAGAGAAGAAGAAGAAGAAAGAGAATAAGAAGAAGAAGAAGAAGCATGAGAGTGACAGTGACACGTCAGACAGCTCGTCAGACAGCTCGTCAGACAGCTCGTCAGACAGCAGCTCAGATAGTGATAGTGAGCAAGAGAAACAGAAGAAGAAGAAAAAGAAGGAGAAGAAGAAGAAGAAGAAGAAGAAGAAGAAGAAGAAGAAGAAGAAGAAGAAGAAGAAGAAGAAGAAGAAGAAGAAGAAGAAGAAGAAGAAGGGAATGGAAATTACTGCTGACACCCCCACCAACTTCACTGACAAACGATTGACTTGGTCACTCGCAATGAATGCGACGCGAAACACATAGGATGTTTTTTCATACACATAGGTAGTAAGAGTCAGGCGTGAGCGAGTGAAGAAGCGAAGGAGACTAGATGATACTGATGCAGATGATTCAGAAGAGGAAGATTGAGATTAATGTAGGGAGTTGGAGCGCTCGTGAGTGGGGGGGTGTGTGTATGTGTGTATGTGTGTGTGTGTGTGGGGGGGGGGGGGGGGGGGGGGGGTTGCCTCACACTGAATTTTTTTTGTGTCATTGAGTCACAACCAGGTAGTTTTATTAATAAATAAACGTGTTTCCAATTGATTTAAAAGCGCATTATGTCAGTCTAATATTAATTACAACAGTCAGGTCAGGCATACTGACTTTGCGGGGTGGGCGGGTATGTGTTGCCGAGCCGGCCGAACGACTTTTTTTTCACATTCTTTTATGAGTGTCAACACTAGTTTTTATTAATAAATAAACTAGTTTCCAATTAGTTTAAACACACATTACAATCTAATATTAGTTAGAAGAGTCAGGTCTGACATGTAGAAAAAACTAAGTATACCCTAGGAAAATTTCGGAAAAAGGGGCCATCCCCAGTTATCCGAACTGGTTGTTGTAATACCATGTATGACGATACGGAAAAATATAAAAAAGTTAAAACAACGGTTGATGCGCTCATGGTTAAGTATGATAAATATTTAACAGATGTTGGTTATTTTGATGATAATGGCAATTTTGTTATTAAAGCAAATATTGATAAACAAAAGGCTGAAATGGATTACAAAGATTTCTTTGGAGATTGGTACGAATATGCTACTAAAGTAAGTTCTACATATTATCCAAAATTGATAAAAAATAAAGATTTGTCAAAACCCTCTAATATTGAAGTTGAACGGGAAAATAATGAATAAATACAAGTATCTAACGAAAAAGATACCCCCCTCCAAATTGACAATATTCTCAAAAATATAAACAATTCTTATTCCGCGAGTGAAAAGTTAATCGCAAACCCTACACAACTTCAAACCTTATCGCCACCGCCCAAATCACTGGCATTGCCTAAACCAATACCATCACCCAGTTTAACCACATCCGCATCCGAACCCGCATCGTCTAGTTCGCAATCCTTGCCTAAACCAATACCATCGCCCAGTTTAACCATATCGTCTAGTCCGTCGGAAACAATAAAAAACGAAAATAATAATAATATTAATATAACATCCGAAAAAATGACCACCCCAGCCAATACTAAATATGATCTGCGAGCGCGGAAGCACATGATAAGTTCTGTTGACTCATTAGTCGGAGATTTTGACGAACAAACTTCTCAGAAAATAAAAGAGCAGTACATTAACGCCATTGATGCTGTGACTACCAAATCAAAAATTAATCCTGATATGTGGAAGGGAAGAAGTATCAAGGATATTGAATCACATGCGACCAGAAACACTGGAATAAAAATGCCACGACTAAATACTCTACAAGACACATTACTCAACAAATTTAAAACTTAGCACGAAAACAAACTGACAAAAGAACAAAGAACGCAATTTAAAGAGTATCTCGTCGCACAAAAGATTTCATCAATCGCCAATCCAAAGGAGAGAAAACTAGTGAGAAAGTCCGTTACAGAATTAAAAGCAGAGTATGATAAATACAAAAACGAAATAAAAGACGAAAAGGAAATCGGTAAAGTTAAAGAATTATACAAAAAGGCAGTACAAGCCTATACGGCCAACAATGTGAAAGAAGGACAAACTTTATTTGAAGAAATGAAAAAGACCGCACTACCATCAGTGCAAAAAATAGAAATGCCTCCACCAGAGCAAAAGATACCAGAGTCTCCACCAGAGCAAAAGATACCAGAGCCACAGATACCAGAGCCAGAGATACCAGAGCCAAAGTCAAAGCCAACACAAGATAATAGTAAAGCACTCGTGCCTGTTCCACCCCAAGAAGAAGATGAGGAAGAACCCGCAGATGTAAAAGCGCCCGCAGATGATGTAGTCCAAACAGGAGTGTATAAAAGCGGAACTAAGGCGGGATTGCCATCAAGTTTATGAGAAAAAAGCCATAGTTAATGATGCTACATTGAAAGAGTATAAAGAAAATCCAGACCCCGATCCTTCCACGACACCAAATCAGGCGCTTGTTGATTCCATTGATGATTTCGCTGATAAACTTATGGGGAAATTGCCCGCAGAACAAAAAAAGGAACTTTCAAATCTGTTTCGTTTCATTACACCATCTGACCAAAATGGAGGTATCGGAACTAATAAAAACAACATACTGCTTAAAGGAAATAAGGAACGGCAGGATCGCGTGCTAGATGCGCCAATGTATGAACTTTACGATAATACTCAATTTAGCAACACTAACAACAATATGATTATGAACCGCTATAACAGGGCGGTTATGAATAAGCGAGCCTCTGACAAAGTCCGTATGCCGTCCGTTAGATCTCGGCTGGCTAAAAACTTCAAAGCGGAAATTCCACCGCAAATACAAACAAGGGCAGAAAAGAAGGACTTCAAACCATTGATTAACCCACCCTCTGACTATTCTTTTGGAAGCCCGTATTCTCCATTCTTCCACAATTATGCCCATCCTCCCATGCCGTGGGGTGTTGAATACGATAATTACAGACACAACCAAAACTATTTTATCAACGCTTAGATATAACAAATGAAGCGCGGACTCAGACCGAATAGATTACCAAGAAAAACACTCTTACGAACGGCACTAGAAGGAAGTAAAATTGAACAATTACACGAACATGAGTTTCAAGTCAGCCGACCGATTATAACTGAATTACCAAAAAAAGAACAGAAGTTTAGAAAGGGCTTGAAAATTGAAGCAATTGAATCTGAACGCGATAGTGTCAAAGAGAAGCCGATACAAAAAGGTAATATTCTTGGATTGTTTATTATATGCGGGGCAACTGGGAGTGGCAAGTCGGTTATGGTTGCCAATCTGTTAGGTAATAAGCATATGCTTAAGGGTTGGTGGGATGAAATATACATGTTTTGTTTATCTCCCTCTAAGATGCTTACGGACATTTTGAAACTGAAAGACGATTACATTATAAGAGAAGATAGGCCAGAATTGCTACTAAAAATTTTGGACGAACAAAAAAGCAAGATAGAAGCGAAGGGATATGAAAAAGCACCAAAGATATTAATAATATGCGAAGATGTTGCTCAATCTCGCAAATTTCTTTAAACACGAAGTTTTAGAAGAAACAGCATTTGCTTCAACACACGCAAAGGTGTCCGTTTGGATTACCACTCAATCATATATGCAAATCCCGCGAAATGTGCGAATTAACGCTCATTATATTGCTATATTTTCAGGTGTGAAGCGATCAGAGATTGAACGAATAAAGACGAAACACGAGAGCCAATATTTAAGCGATAAAGAAATGGATCAGTTGATTAGACACGCAACAGCCGACCCTTATTCATTTTTGTTTATTAATAATAGGGTTGCCGATAAACGCCAAGTATTTAGAAAATTTTTTGACACTATTTTACACTTGAAAAAATAATGTTATTTATATAGCGATGAGTAAGTTATTCACCACACCATACATGCAGACGAACTCCATTTATCGCCAACAGAATGGAATTAAAGGAATGTTTTGTCCAAAGAAAGGCTCACCAAAATATATGTCCATAATTCAAATCAGTGAAAAATCAAATCTAGAGAAATTCCCGCACAACTCAAGGGACGAAAACCGCGAACAAAAAAAATACAAGCCCCAGCCGATGTTTCACCGATGGCGGCCTCAACGAAAACTGCCGACCTTTCATTAAATAGAAAAACACCCGATTTACAGCCAAATCCCGTATCAAATACGGCACCGCCTCCAAATGCTTTACCCGTAGAAACAACTCCCGCTGCACCACCAGTTGAAACACACTCCGAAGGACTAACAGATGCGGAGTTTGAAGAACTTGATAAGCAAACATTCAATTCTCAAACTTACAAAGACCTTATGCATTTAATTAATTTTATGAAGGAAAACAAAATCGGATAATTAATATAGGATGATTAAAAACACGCGTGCCTCTAATAAATTGTCTGGCGGGTTTATTAATAATCTCAATGAAGCGAACAGGACAGTGAGTGATGGTATGATGCTAAATCATTTTGAATTATGGTCTGACAGAGGTGCTCCTCTTGTAAATCAAGATCTTACAGAGTATTCAAATTTGTATCCAATTTCAACGTATAATTTACAAAATCTGTTGCCCGATATTAGCGATAAAGGAACATCGGATGCTGTTGATTTGGATACTGCCGTGTCTAGTTTGAAAATTTTGCAAAAGGCTGTAAAGAATGCTACATCTAGGGAATATCAACTTGATAGCAGAGAAGGGCGTGACAGTGCTCTGACATCAATACAAGGGGATGTAAGAAAAATAAAAAATGTGTTTTTGCCCAACGAATAAATTGATTAATTTTTGGAATAATTATTTTTTTTCAACAATAATATAAGCGATCGTATTTACGATGAGTGAATCCAAGGACATGAAGAACACCGAGGAGTTGATGTCCCTCAACAACCTCAAGTATGAGTTGCCAGCAAATCTGGCGCTCACTGAACAGGGGAGCATCTTTAATAAGAACTTCTCCGACCAACAGACTTACACCAGTTCGCCGGGGACTGAAATGATTTTCACATTGCAGGCAAGCACTGATTTTGTTTATGGAAAGAATTGCTATTTGTCGTTTGATGTCAAGGCTGACGGGTTAGTTACGACCGCAGGCAATAACTGCGGTATTGGTTTCCTAAATACTCCCGCTACCGCTATTTTTGAAAGATTTTTGTTGGAAAGTAAGGATGGTAGCGAACTTGAACGAATTGAAGATTTGAATAAGATGGTGCGAAATATTCTCCCGTGGCACTGCCCTCTTGATTATCGCGGTCAGGCGCAGATGGCAGGACAACGTGAATCTTTAAATGTTGCCTCTAGTATTGATTCAAAGGTTACCGATGTTGTTAATTTTTCCGTTAATACTCCAACTGTCGTGGGCACTGGTAATTATTTGAAGGTTTGTATTCCTCTTCATTACTTTTTGGGAGTGTTTAATGAAGAAACTCTCATTCCTACCTCTTTGGTTAGTGGAACTGTTCAAATGCCTTATAAGCAGTATAAATGCCGTATTGGTGATTGGTATGCTCCGCAACAGAAGATGGAACTTGGAGGAAGCACCGATGCTCTTGCCGCCGTTCAACGAGGATGTGCAGAATTGTATATTAACAATCTCCAAGCAACTATGGGTATTCGCGATGCTTATATGACTTCCTCTGTTTCACTTGAAAACTTTCGCAAGTTTTATGGCGATTCGGATGTTACTGCGACTACAACAAATGGTGGTTTTGCTACCATTATCCAGACACTCAATCAGTCTCCACACATTGGAGCGTCTGGTCTCGCAGTCAATAATTCGCGAACTGCTGAAGTTACTCTTCGTTATGCGGCCGATTATAATGAAAATCGTGCCATCACCGCTTGGTTGAAATACGTCAAAGTGGCGTCTATTTATCCTAGTAGATGTGTCGTAAAACAATGAAAAAAATTAAAAATTAAAATATAATATTTTGTAATATATAGCAATGTCATTTACGATATCTAACTTGGAAGACGAAAAGCGAACAAAAACAAATTCCTCCTTCGTGTCTCCTCAAGTGATAAAACAAAATCAAAATCCGCTTCTACTCACAATGGCCGTTTTGCTGTTGATCTACCAGCAACTGGTCGTAATATTGATATAATCAGTGCTTATGTCGTTAAGAGTATCTCTATTCCAAACGTTTTCCCAAATATACCGAGTTCTGCCAACACTCTCACATTGATTAAAACAACTGGATCCGCTACAAAAACGGCAATCGTAACAGAAAATCAATACACCATTGATACATTTATTACCGCTCTTCAATCTGCGGTTAATTCAGCAATTGCTCCAGACTCCGTAGTTATAACTTTGAACTCTGTTAATAAATTGAATTTTGCATTCACTGGTGATACGTATGCTTTTGATTACGATAATAGCACTATTAGCGACAAGATAGGACTAACTGCCGATATTTCGGCGGCGGCGAGTAGCACAATGCAATCCATAGTCAATCTAATTGGTGAAACAGCAGTTTATGTGCATAGCCGTGCATTGAATCAGTCTGGTTTAGTTGAAGCAAATGGTAATTTCTCTGTCGTTGGTAAATGTAATTTAGATAAGCCGTATGGGGTACAATGTTATTTTGAATCATCAAACGATGTTGCCGATTATGTGCCATTTAATACAACGAAAAGTTTAAGAACTATTGATATCGTCATTAGAAATGCGCAAGGTGAAGTTTTGGAGGTTCCTTTAAACTTTGAGGTTAGTATTCTCTTAAAGGCGTATCATGCTTAAGCAAAAAAGAATACATAAATATAATGACCTTCATACAAAATTTAGATATACTATTCACTCTAATCAAAAACATAAACTTACGACGACGACGACAACATAAAGAACAAATCCCCTGCGGTGTTAATATGACCAGTTTTACATATATTTGAAGAAAAATCACGCACGTATAACAGAAAAGTTAATCAAGGATAAGGGTTTTGAATACATAAAAAAAATGTCAATAGAGATAGAAAAGAAAGTTGATGCGTAAATATAATATTCTATGATATTATATTTTATGCATAAATAAAGTTTTTTTTTTTTTTTTTGTTTAAATCTGGTCTTCAATCCAGTTTAATGAAGCGTAAATGCTCGCCGTCCCACCGCTCGTATTTTGTGCGGATATAGTAAATGTCTTACCCGACCCTATCTTGATATTATATTGAGACAAATCAATGTATATTGATGAACCACCAGACAACACATATGTGAATATCACACTTCCACCTGTTCTTGTAGTTCCCGCTGTATCAACCTCCGCTAACGATGTGTTTGTATCGTAATTTGAATAAGAAAGTGTTCCTCCTAATGTGGTATTAAGAATAATTCTCGCGATACATGTTTTAGTGTCCGAATTGCTGATGCATAAATTCTCAAAGTAGATTATGTTGTAATTCGTTTTGCTGTTAAATGTGGCGCGGTTTCTAATGGTAAATATGGCATTTCCCTATAGTTTTAACCGAATCATACGAGTTAGTTATAGCAATAGCTCGATCAATATTTCCCTCAACCGCCAATAACATACTAGCCGTTTTCATTACAACGGATTGAAGGCTTGACGAATACGCCTTCGCATAAATAGCAAACGCCGCCTGATCCAATGATGGAGTAGTAGCAGTGCTCGCGTATTTAATCGCATGAATTACTTCCATTCGTCCAGTGCGCGGGTTTTCAATTTTGAATGTAATTTGACCACTGCCCAGATACTGAACAACGATTTCAAACACATTCAATTTGGTAAAATCAATCGCGGGGAAGTTTCCAGTATTATTACATTTATCAACATTCCAAGCATATTGACTAACTACATTTTCTACGCTTCCCGCCGTTCTTACAACAGACATTCCCAAACTTGATTGTCTAAAACATAAATTGTCTGCTGGTGTGCCTATGCCAATATCGCAATTGAAAGTGTCTGCGGCAATGGATGATGGAAACAATGCGGAAAATCTAGCAACCAAACCCATACCACTTCTATATTTGGCTCGTTCAATAGTCGTAATCTGTGCGGTTGAATTACCTGAGGCCGATGTAATCAAAACCGCCATTGAAGTAGCAGTTGATACCACCCCGCCGTTTATTTCTGTTTTGTCAAAAAACCGCGTATTAATACCATATGTGAATACATTTTGTAATACTGGCGACAGAGTAGCCGTTCGCAATTCTCCGAAGGCGGTTGTTGGTAATGCGTCTTTTATGCTATCAATAGATAAAGAAGACGATGACGATGTAGTCGATGACGATGGTGTATTTGTGCTTTGACCAAAAAGATTCATTTTATATTTTATATAATATAAAACATGTCAATAATAATACGCGAATTGCCGAGTGATATAGTTGGACATATAAGAACATTTGTTTATGCAGAAATGCCCCAGCCGAAATATGGAGAAGAATTTTGTAATATATGTGGCTTGTCTCGCACATTCCAGTCGCACCCTCCTATTATAGCAGGTAATTTCTATGGTGTAGATAGTATTGAGTTTTTCACAATCTGCTCCATTAAATGCTACAGGCGAGAGTCTAATCTTAGAGCAAGATATGGAGAACCGCCTTTAGCCGTTGTTAAATATTAACCACTTGTTTTTTAATTCTCGTGCTTCTTCTTAACGGCTGTGCTTCCTCTTCTTGTGGCACTTCTTTTTTCGCTTCGCTCTTCGTCGCTCCACTTCTCTTCTCTTTGATAAACTTATTGACAATAACGGCTCCAATCCCGCTTATCTTTCTTAGTTTAGTATTTGTAATATTCGGGTTATCATTGTAAATCTGCTCAAGCAATTTATACTTATCCTCTCTGCTAGCGCTTTTTCCTAATGGTATATAACTGCTTTCTTCGTCTCCGTTTTCGCTTTCAGTTTCATTAGTATTATTTAAATTCAGACATAAATCTATTTTGCGTCTCAACTCCTCTAATTCTGTTTTAATCCCTTCTGCCTTAATTTCTTCAGGGTCGGCCACATTTACCCAACTTTAACTAAAACTAGTGAGCATATCGCCGTGCCCCAAAACGTTAGAAACCCATGTATTAAAATTCTCTCATTTCGGATTGGCAAAATTACTATACGACAAACTAGCATATAGTTTTCGCAACATACTACTCTTCTGCGTGTATTCCGATAGCCAAGGAAAATTTTGAATAATTATTTTGTTTAGTTCATTATTCTTTTGTTTATCAAGCACACCCTCGCTGTTGATGATGACTGCTTTTTTCTTTTTGAAATGATTCCGTATTGAATTTACTTGTTCTATTACGAACTGGGGAGTAAAAAGGACAACAGGCCTCTCAGTCCAATTATTTCTTTGTCCTTCCCTCTTTTTTGCCAGGTTATTCACTCACAACCAAGAAGGTTTATCTGGTATTAATTCATATGTGTTTTTGTCAAATATTTCCACAGGCCTTGCTCCAATTGCTATCATCAAGGCAAGTAGTTTAAGATAAGGGTCATTACTTAATATCATATCGTTCATTTTAGCCATTACATCACGGACATCAATTTGTATTTTTTGTTCATTTTTGGCTTTGACATCTTTCTTATATCCCTCAGCGATATCAATCCGCTCGTCTTCATTTAGATTAAAATACTTATCCAGTTTGCTCATTTCATATACTTTTTCGCTTTGGTAAGGCTCTATCGCTTTTTTTCTCACCTCAGAAAGTCTTTGTCTTCTACTATTCAAATTTGGATACACGATAGCATAATTTGGATATATGACTTTTAGTGCCTCAAGCACCTCTTCATCACTAGTTGGTGTGCTAAATAGCGATATAATAGCATTATGAAAGGCGATACTTGGTTTTAACTCACTATCGTAGAAGTTGGACACGACTTCATAAATTTTACTTTCAGTAGTAGCAACTCTTAACTGCCTAACAAACTTCTTGTCATCTTCGCTCCACATCTTAGTGTATATAAGACAAGTCTATTTTTTTCTAAGTCAAAAATAGTTTAATCATTATCCACCCGCGCTAGAAACGCGAAAACGCCGTTGAAAACGACTCGGACACTCGAGAGCAATAACAAGCAGGCTAAGTGAGACGATTCGTCTTAGTATTAATGAAGGCCGAGGTGGCCGAGTCCGACCCTTTTTTTTAGAAATTTTTGTGTGTGTCCATTAGAAAAATGGGGGGAGGAAGAAAAATTTACTTTTTTTAAATAAAAGGTCGGCCGACTCGGACAGGTGTAATACTAAGAAGAATTATACAATAAATATTGAAATTTAATAAGCGAAAAGTGGCCGACCTTTAAAAAAACGACTCGGACACGGCCGACCTTAAAGGTCGGCCACTATGCAGTAAGCGGTATTATATCAAAATTCACTCACCCTGCTCACATATGGTCATAGTTGCTTTAATTAACTGGCAAAATTCGCCATCGTGATGTAAACATTGATGAAAGTCTCATTTCCTACCTCTCGTAAATATGAATTAACATTCCCACGATAAGCGAAAACATGAATAGCCTCGGTGCGTTGAAGGGGATCAACAATTAAAACGAACAATCCCCTTTCCTGTAGACGGCTGACATTGCCTGATTCTGAATCACTTTTGTGAAACACTGCACGTTTCTGTAGATACCCCTCTGTTGCAAAACCATTTGCCCTACGTTTGCCGTACTCAATGAGATAATTGAGAGGTTTGTTTTCCTTGTAACGAACATAAAGAGTTTTGCCGTCAGCGAAATCTGGAAGCAAACTAGCGGGGTTGGTTGGAGTAAAGTTATCTATGGCGAGCCTGCCCATTGCCTCTACCAGCGGAGTGTCTTCCGCCACCTCCGCTCCGCCTCCCGCCTTGCCGTCCGACATCTACACACACACACACACACACACACACACAAAACAACGAGGGTTTGGTCTTTTGTCTTGGCCACTTTGGGCTTTCTGAAAAAGTCTAAGAATGAAAAAAGAAACAGACCAAAACACGTGATAGAATTTCTGGATTTTCTGCTGACAATTTGAAATGCCAATAAAAAAGGAAAAGCGAAAAATTTTTTACACCGCACACCTAGAGGCTCAGGTCAAAAAGCCCCCGTGTGGCTTTTTTACACGGACAACTTTTCGCTTTTCAGGGTAGCATTAATCAGCCAAAGTGCGAACAACGATGAGTGATGACGATGGTAGAAGCGAAAGTGATGGAGATCATGTTGAAAGAGAAACCACCAATAAGTGATTAGAGAAATTAAAGGATAAGAACTATGCTGAACTGACGAGATATAAAGCAAGTAGTGAATTAAGAATTGACACTATACAGAGTAGAAAGGAGCAAAAACGACAAGAATTATTGGAATTAGAGAGACAAGAAAAAGCAGAACAAGATAAATTTATGGGATTGAAGAATTACTAAATCAGAAAAAAGAAGAAGCGGAACGAAAGGAGAAAATAGATTTGGTAAAGAGAGAAGAAAAGAGAAAAGAAATGAATAAAAAAAACAATTGCGATTATTTGAGAATTGGCTAAGTGCTGAGAGAGATATAAAAGACAAAGAATTAATTGAAATAGTAGTTTTCACTACTAACTCCTTTTGCACGTAGGAGTATAAACTAGTGTGTATTTAATTTTATCCAAAAACAAAAAAATTGGGCGAAAGCCCTTGCTTGCAAAGAAATTTTACTAATGCCATACTTGTGTGTGGCAGGTGGTTTTGCTGCAGTTGTTTGTTTCATCCTTCTCCCGCCGTTTGGTCATTTTATGTATTCGCGACTTGTCCAACCGCAAAGTATGAAACAAGCATTAAAAGCATAAAAAACCAACATTTGACATATAGAAAACATACATAGAAAACAAAAAAGTGTCAAATATTTAACGTAAATTTTTCTAACTGAGCACATTAAGAGAGATTTTGAGGAAAAGACACATAAACCATATACACGCAGTTTATATATATTTTTATGAATAAAAATATGGTTTATGTGTCTTTTCGTCAAAATCTCTCTTAATGTGCTCAGTTAGAAAAATTTACGTTAAATATTTGACACTTTTTTGTTTCTATGTATGTTTTCTATATGTCGAATGTTGGTTTTTTATGTTTTTAATGCTTGTTTCATACTTTGCGGTTGGACAAGTCGCGAATACATAAATGGTCGTAGTAGTATAATATGAAATCTATGATGGTCGTTTTTCGTGCCTCAAAACAACCTCATAGATTTCATTTGACGCTTCCTATTGCTAGTTTGAACTTTCAATACGAAGCGTTAAAACAGCAAAATAAAAAAATAAAAATTTCAATCAATACAAGAAAGCAAAATAAAGAAATCTCTCTTACTCTTAATCTCGCTTTTAAATAAAAATAAAAATCAAGCAAAATTTTTCCGCTTTACTTTTACTTTTAAGTAAAAACAAAATCAATACCCATCCCCCCCCTAACAGAGCACTGAGAGAAAACATATATAAATAAAGAAAAAATAAAAGACGTCCGAAAAAAGCCCTCCATTTTAATAAACCTTTACAAGGTTTCAAGGGAGACAACCCAATTGATTGATTCTTCGTTTCCATCAACTTTTTTCGTCAAGGCTGAAAGAGAAGGAAAGAAGAGAATTTTCTCCTTATCTTTCCCCAGTGAAGCCAGAAAGAATTTTTTCTTTCTTGGATTTTTCATGGTTGTATCACGTTCTACCCAGGCAAACAAATAATTCTCAGTTCTCTCCACTGGTCTGCGGAGGAAAAATTTTTGTTCGGCATGAAGAGAAGTTATGTTTTCCCTTCCAAGCCGAGTAAAATCACGAGGAACCCTCACTAATCTGGGGTTCTTCATCTCAGTAGGGGCTTTGTCCTCAACATCATCCCAAGGCTTCCAAAAACCTACAACCACATTCATTATCATGAAAAAAGAAACAATAGACTTAGGACTTACCCCCGCGAGGTTGATTCTGCTACTGTTGATTCTGCTACTTCATTCGGCTCTCCCATAGACTATTATACACACCAAAAGCAATGCATTGTGTAATAGAAATTTCTTTGAATGAGGGTGGAGTTTGAACCCCTGGTTTTAAAAAAAACCAACTGACACTAAGTCTTTTTATTCCGAGTTGCTATCCGCACTCTCGGTTCTGAAGACTCTGTGCATATTCCTATCGTTTTCACGTTTAATATTTCTATTGATACTATCATTTACGTATTCGTTAATACAATCACTAGAGTATTTGTTAAAAGAAGAATTAAACGATAAATGTTCTTTCTCAATTCCAGCGAGAATTCTATTTATGACAATGGCGGAGAATTCTATTCTCTCTTTCCTCCTTCTTCACCTTCCTCCTTCATTCTTTCTTTCTCCTTCCTCCTCTCTTTTTGTTTCTTCTTTCTTCTTCTTTCTTCTTTCTTCTTGCTTCTTTCTTCTTTCTTCTTCTTTCTTCTTTCTTGTTACTTCTTCCTCTTTCCTCCTTCCTCCTTCCTCCTTCTTACTTCTTCCTTCTCCTTCTTCTTCCTTGCTTCTCAAGTTCTGCCCTCCTCTCCTTCCTCCTTTCTTCTTTCTTCTTGGGTGGCACAGCAGGACCGGGTTGGCTGGCCGGGTGGCACAGCAGGACCGGGTTGGCTGGCCGGGTGGCACAGCATGACCGGGTTGTCTGGCCGGGTGGCACAGCAGGACCGGGTTGTCTGGCCGGGTGGCACAGCAGGACCGGGTTGTCTGGCCGGGTGGCACAGCAGGACCGGGATGTCTGGCCGGGTGGCACAGCAGGACCGGGTTGGCTGGCCGGGTGGCACAGCAGGACCGGGTTGTCTGGCCGGGTGGCTATATTCGTTTGGCCGGATAGCCCCGCTGCCTTTTCTCCTCCTCCCCTCTCCCTTCTCCCCTCTACCTTCTCCCTTCTCCCTTCTCCCTCCCCGCGGCCGAACATTGTGCAGCCCCCCACCCGACTTCTTGTGCCCGACACGGCTGCGGTGCCACCGGTTGCTTCTCCCGTACAGACCGCTAAGTCAGGAGAATTTTTTTCCTGACAAGAAAAATAAATCTGTGGCCCATAAGTCTTCTGGTAGCAAGAATCGCACTTGTGGGTCCAGACTTGCCCTGACTTGGCCGGTCGGGGTGCACACCTAGGTACGTATCGGCATCGGAGCACATCCTGCCTATCGACAATAAATAACTAATTTCGTTTTTACTTATTTTGTCCGTTAATAGCGGTGTTTGTTCATGTATACTAGAACGGGCCGGCCGTTCTCGGTAGTGCCGGACTATACCCCTCCGGGGTGGCACCTCAGGGCGGCCTGGACCCACAAGTGCGATTCTCTCCAGCGGGACACTTATGGGTCACGGGATTTAATTTTTTTCAGTAAGTAGGAAAATTTGCCTGGTCCTGCGATTAGGAAAAAACCACCGGTGGCACCCACCACCCGACCCGCGTTCGGTAAAAAAGCCAGGTAGGGGGTCTGCACAATGTTCAGCCGCGGGAAGGGGCAAGGGAGAAGGGAAGGGAGCGGGAAGAAGGGAAAGGGGAGAAGGGAGAGGGGGAGAAGAGAAAAAGGCAGCGGGGCTATCCGGCCAGACGAATATAGCCACCCGGCTGGAAAGGCCAGGCCCCGTATGCCACCCGGCCGGAAAAGCCAGGCCCCCGTATGCCACCCGGCCGGAAAAGCCAGGCCCTGTATGCCACCCGGCCGGAAAGGCCGGGCCCCGTATGCCACCCGGCCGGAAAAGAGGGGGCAGTCCACGCCACCCGGCCGAAAAAGCCAGGCCCCGTATGCCACCCGGCCGGAAAAGAGGAGGCAGTCCACGCCACCCGGCCGAAAAAGCCAGGCACCGTATGCCACCCGGCCAGGAAGGGTGAGGTAGTCCGCGCCACCCGAGCCAGGGGACCTGTCTTTCTGTACCACCCGGCCTGCGAGCTCTCGTCCTTCGACTCGGCGAACGAAGATCCAGACCCTGGGGGTGGGCGTGCGGTCCCAGTTGGCTAGCCAGCCGAAAACCGAATTGTAGCCTGCGGGTGGAAGAATTTTCTTGCTAGCCCAACCCCCCTGGGCGGCTCCGGCGCCCGGCGCTAGCTCTCGTGCTATTCTTTTTTACTAATGACGCAGGGCTTGTTTAAGCTGAGCCAGCCAGCCAGCCAGGCCCCAGCCCAGGGGCCCAGCCCGGGGCTGCCGAGGGCGTGTCCGCCGGCCGGCGCCAGCTACGTGCCCCGGAGCAGCGCCGGCCTAAGGCTGGCTGGCTAGCCACCAGCCGGCCGCCTGGGCGGCCAGCGCGAGCCATGGGAACGCCCCGACGCGGCGCCCGGCCGAGCTGGCCTCCTCGCCACGGGGCGCGGTCGCGCTTTGGCCGGCCGCGGGGCTGGGGCTGGCCGCCGGCTGGCCGCGGGGCTGGGCGGGGGCACGCAGACCGCCAGAACAGACTGGCGCGCCGGCCCGGCCGACCAGGCGGCCGCCACGGCCAGGTCTGAGTACAGGCTCACCCGGGCATTGTACAGCAGCAGCAGGACCTCGTCGTCTCCCGCCGCGAGGCACAGGTGCCGGGCCGTGGCCGTCAGCTGTGTAGTGTTGGAACCCTGGGCGAGCAGCGGGCAGCCCCCCCCGCCGCTGCGGCAGTGCCAGACCTCCGCTGTAAACTTCGAGTCCCCTGGCTCGACGCCGCGCAGCGCGTAGGTCACGTCCTGACCCCACGGCAGCGGCGCCCGCAGGCCCCCGCGCGCGAGCTCGGGGACCACCAGGCTGTAGTTCTGGCCAGGCCGCAGCTGCGGCCAGTCGGCGGTCGCGGACGTGACCCCCGACGACGGTGACGGAGAGTAGCTAGTCAGCGCAGAATCCTGGGGCAGAGGGGACGGCAGTGGCTGGCCGGGGGGGCACGCCTCGGCCGTGACATACGGCAGGGACACGAACGTCGTGATCCGGGCCAAACCCGCCGGCTGGTTGGTCGTGGCCGTGAAGGACACGTTGTAGGTGCCCAGCAGGTCGTCAGTTGAGTTACAGTCGTGGCCGAACCACAGCCCACCATGCTTTTCTGCGGTGAGCACTCTGGCCTGCGTGCGCCACGGTCCTTCTGCCGCAGCCAGGCTTGCGGTGTGCATCGGTTGCCAGGACTCTATCAACAGGGAATCGCCGGCCCGGTAAGTGAGGGAATGTAAGTAGAAGGCATAAGCGTAAGGTGCACGCAACTGGTAGCAGAGGGTGTCTCCCAGCGCGAGGTCTTCCGTGTATTCGAGGCCGTGCCGGACCTCTGGACAGGCCCCCGACGCTGGCTACGAGGCAATACACAGCAGGCTGCCCGGCTCGAATCGTTGGGTGTCTGCCTGAGCGCATGGAGTGAGGCAGGAGGGGAGGAAACTAGTTCTGTTAAAGCGGGTAGGTTTGGCTTTAGGCCAAGGCAAGGGTTGGCACACTAGAGTGCAAGCAAAGAGAGCACGGGGAGAGGAAGAAGAAGAACAAGAGGAGAAAAGAGGCTGGCCCCCCCTTCCTCACCCCATGACGGCACCTTTTAGCCGGTTTCTCTCCTCTTGCCCCTCTCCCCCGCCGCCCTTGTTGTCTCGTCCTAACTCAGAAGAGAGGGGAGAGGAAGGGGGAGGGCCGCGTCGTCTGATCACACGCCACCATCCTGCTCCTCCAGGTACGACCGAAGGAAAAAAAGTGGATTTTTCCCCACCTCCTCAATCTCTTTTTGTCTATTACACTGCCCAGCTTGTGTGGGCTGCAAGTGCTTTTGCATGGCTTTATTTCTCTGCTGGTGGTGGCTAACAGCGCTTCTTCGAAGCGCGGCGGACCTGTCGGAGCTAGGGGGGGTAAGCTCCACCCCGCTGGTGCTCGACACGCTCGACCTAGGCACGGGCGCTTCTTATCCCTGGCCGGTGCCGCTGGGACGGGCCAGGCATTGCCGGAAGTGGACCCCCGCGCCTTCCGCCGCGAACGAGAGCATACTCCAGCTGATCTTCTGCAGCGAGAGAACGCAGATCCTGGACGGCTGCGAGGCTATCGCGAGCGACGCGGAGGTACATGCGCGCGTCTGTTCTCCGCTGGACCTGTGGGCCCTGCAGAGCAAACACGGGCACGCGCTGGGCTGGACAGTGGGCGTGTGACCAGAGTATGGTCGCGTTCGGTCGCAACCAGAGCTTTGCCCAGGACGCCCAGCTGGACTCCCTGTTTACCTACAGCGTGGGCGACCTGTTGCTCTTCCCCTTGTACGCCCTCGGGGCCCACGTCCAGAAAAAGGCTGGCGTGTTCTATTGGTCGGTGCTGCGCTGCTTCTACCAGGAGAGCGACCAAGGCTACGGCGGCTGGCGCTACTGCTGCGTCCGCCTCAACAACTACGAGCGCTCAGTAGCAAGCCGGGCCTGGGAAGAGTATCTGGACCTGCCCCCCCGTTTCCTGGGCCTGGCAGACGGCCCGGCGGGGAGCTGCAGCAGCTCGGTGCTGAGCTACTGCCGGCGTGAGTACGGGTGGGAGCCTAACATTGACAAAAAGCCGGAGAGCTACGAGCAGACACCGTATACATGTAATCTTTACTGCCGCTGGCCCTGCCGCGGCAACTTGCCCGAGTCGGCGTGCGCGAGCCCCGCCGACGCCGAGCCGCGCCTGAACTGCACCGACTCGCCGGCGCTGCGCGCCCGGGCGTGTGCGGGGGACCTGCTGAGCGACGCCGGCACGCCCTGCCGGGCGGGCGAGCTGGCGCTGGCCACCCGGGCGCCGGCCGTGCGGGGTGCGGCCGGCGCCAACGCGCTCGGCTTCTGCACGCCGGGCCAGGTCAGCTGCGGCCTGGCGCAGTGCCGCTGCTGGACCAATGAGGCCGGGGAGCCGGGCTGCTGCGCTGCGCACAGTTTTTGCCACGGACATGGCCGCCTGTGCGAGCGCGGGGCCTGGCCTGGGCCGGCGGGCGCGGCGCCGTACCACGAGCCGCCCGCCGCGGTGTGCGTGTGTGACCCCGGGTACGTGGGCGAACGCTGCGAGGAACGGGTGCCGCCCGGCACGGGCTGCCACCTGTCGGCGCGCGTGCGCGAGCTGCGCGCCAACGTGGCGGACCTGTGGCCCTCGGCGTCGCGCTCGGCCAGCGCCACGCCCAGCGCCACGCCGACATGGTCGCTGACGCCCAGCGGCATGCCGACGCGTTCGCGCACGGCGAGCCCGAGCGCCAGCGCGAGCGCAAGCGCCAGCGCGAGCGCCAGCGCGAGCGCCAGCGCGAGCGCCAGCGCGAGCGCCAGCGCGAGCGCCAGCGCGAGCCGCACGCCGAGCGGCAGCCGCACGGCGATGCGCACGACCAGCCGCACCACCTCGCCCAGCGTCACGCCGAGCGAGCGGCCGGGCCTGCTGCTGCGCAGCGCGGCGCGGGGCTGGTGCCTGCGGCCGGCGGATCTGGTGTGGGCCGAGTGCCCCCGGCGCTGCAGGCGCAGAAGGCGTGGGCCGTCAACTGGGCGCTAGGCCGCGCCTGGTACGGGGCGCAGCGGCTGCTGGAGCCGGCACAGTACTGGCGCCAGTGCCTGGCGTACCAGTACGAGCGCGGCGTGGCTGGGGCGGTGCTGTGCGAGCACGGCTTCGGCACCAACTGGACCAGCGACGGCGCCGTGGCGCCGAACGACCGGCTGCAGTGGCTACGGGACGAGTGCGGCGCGACGTGCTGGCGCCGCGGGGCGCGGCGTCCACCCTCGTGCAGTCGTCCGCCGGCTGGTCGCTGGAGGCGGCGGCGGGGGGCGGCGCGTGGTACCTGGCGTACCCGTGCGGCGGCGGCCGGCGGGCGCTGCGCGAACCGGCGCGGCTGGGCGAGGTGGCGCGGGCCGGCGCGGCCGGCTGGGCGGCGCTGGTGCTGGTGGAGGTGCCCCTGTGCGCGAGCGTGTCGGTGTCGCCCACGCCGTCGCTGCGGGACGAGCCCTGGGTGCTGCGCAACAACGACGGGCTGTGCTTCTGGCCCCAGCGCCTGCTGGCAGCAGCTGCCCCTGTTCGCCGCCTGCCCGCCGCCGCCGGCCATCCGGGCGCAGGAGCTGCAGCTGGCGGTGCATGTGCATAACGGCCACGTGGAGTGGCCGGCGGCGGGCGCGACCGTGGCCGGCTACCAGCCGTACCAGCTGTCCCTGGCCCTCCGCCCTGCCGCGGCGCTCGTGGACTCCAAATGTAATGCCCCCAACGATAGCTCGTAAAAAGTAGATAATATAACCAAACATAGTCCTCAAAAGATGAAAATGATGTCTCGTTATATTAGCTCAGTGAAGCCAAAAAGGAAAACGGCAACAGACCAGGAATAAAATGGCATCAGGTCTAATCCGGACAAATAATACTGAAAAACAAGCTGGTGCACCTGTCACCAGGAAAATATACTTTTTACCGGCTATCCGGAGGGTGATGCCTACAGATTGTTTAGTGGGGTCCAAAACGGAGGCAACTATAATTTTTGAAGTTTTCAGCTTTTTTGTGATCTGTTTTTTTTGTTAGAAAGATCACGATGAGATCTGGTCCTCACTGTTTTCAAACTGGCATCGAAAAAAATTAAAATTAAATTCAAAATTCAAATTCAAAATTTTGTGTTTTATTAATTGAAAAAAAGTTGATGGGTAAGGTTGTCTATAATTCGCCAAAATTTGGTCGGGGCTAATATCAACTATGAGCTTTCAGAATTTGAAGTCGGTTTGAAAAAGGAAGCAGTATTGAAGGAGAAGTAGTTTCCTGGGTTTTTCCCCCCTGTGACCGGCGCGAACGAATTCGACTTTAAACAAGTTGTTTAATGTGGTTTTAGCTATATTTCTTAGTTATGGGTTTGTTTTACATGTCGGCAGGAAGCTATCTTTGAAAACCTTACTGTTGTATGTCAAGATCCCTTAACAAACGAAAGCTTGTTTCCCAACCTTTTTGACACCACCTTGACTGGAAAACATGCAAAAGAAATTCCCCGATTTTCGCGGTTTTTGTCCTGGCCCGGCCAACCTAGGAAAAAGCTCAGAGGGGAGGGTTCCCTGAGTGCATCAGATATCTCTTAGCACAAAGCATATCATAGGTATCTAGATAGATAGATAGATAGATAGATAGATAGATATATAGATAGATAGATAGAATCTAGATAGATAGATAGATAGATAGATAGATATATAGATAGATAGATAAATAAACTGGTGGGGCAGCTCGACGTTCATAGATAAATAGATAGATAGATGGATA
>WBZZ01000696.1:205000-207500 GCA_019918135.1 Paulinella micropora
GATAGATAGATAGATAGATAAATAGATAGATAAATAGATACATAGCGAAGATAAGATAGATAGATACTTAGTTGGATTGTTAGACAGAAAGGAAGGTACATAGATAGATAGATAGATAAATAGATAGATAGAAAGACAGACAACAGATAGATAGATAGATAGATAGATAGATAGATAGACAGATAGATAGATAGATAGATAGACAGATAGATAGATAGATAGATAGATAGATAGATAGATAGAAAGGAAGGTTGATAATTTTCCACCTGCGTCTGTTGCATGCTTATTATTATTATTATTATTATTATTATTATTATTATTATTATTATTATTATTATGGACACCGTGATAGCCCAGTGGTCAAGTTCTACCATCTGGGCCCTGTCGCCAGTTCGATTCCCGTCGGTGCCACCAGTATTTTCATTGAACATACCGGTCCGTCTGGAAGTGTTGGAACTGCCCTTGCGGGGGTGTCATTAGAGCCTATCGTCAATTCTTCGTACTCCCCTCACGGGTGAGACGATGGAGGCGCATGTGCAGATTTGCATCAGCCATTGACAGAGAAGCACTATTATTATTATTATTATTATTATTATTATTATTATTATTATTATTATTGTTATTATTTTTATTATTACTATTATTACTATTATTATTATTATTGTTATTATTTTTATTATTTTTATTATTATTATAATCATTGATGGAGGCGCATGTGCAGAAATGCATCAGCCATTGACAGAGAAGCACTATAATAATCATTATTGCTATTATTATTATTATTATTATTATTATTATTATTATTATTATTATTATTATTATTATTATTATTATTATTATTATTATTATTATTACTATTACTACTACTACGACTACTATTAAGACATACACCACGTGGGGTTAAAGGGGTATATACATTCCGAGAGCTAGGGGTGATGACGGGTTTCGAGGCGTCGAGACACTTACCGCAAAACGTCCTCATGCGCTGGCAGACCGCATGAAATGTCTGCTACCCCCCTTGAGTACCTCCATTCGACTTATACCCAGTCTTGTGGAACTCTCATAGGGAACATCAATCATTTGCAATTGATTCCCTGCAAGGTATCCGACACGCCAGGCGGGTAGCTATTCAGGGATGGTTAGAGTCACTCTTCCCTCCCCAACATTCACTGTGTGACTGTTGGGTCGAGGAATGGAGGCGCATGGCCCTTGGGCTCGGCTACGACAGATCAATACAATACAATACAATTATTATTATTATTATCCCTGAAAGGTGTTGGTGAAGGGGGTGGGGGTTTGGGGGGAGGGGCAAAATGAAAATTGTGTACCCCCCCCCACCCCCGCATTTCCGCACCCCTGTCGGAATAAATCATGGTTTGTCGGAACGAGGAGGAGTTGGGAGCTCATATTTGCAGGGTGGTTAGCCCCAGACTCGACTTTGATGCTGATATGCAAATATTTGCGTTAGGGCAGTGTCCTGAATGCCAAATTTCCTTGTTTTTTTTCGCACCCCAATCGGAATAAATCATGGTTTGTGGGAACGACGAGGAGTTGGGAGCTCATATTTGCAGGGTGTCTAGCCCCAGACTCAATGTTGATGCTGATACAATTTCTTTGGAATTTACGCAAATATTTGCGTTAGGGGAGTGTCCTGCATGCCAGAATTCCTTGTTTTTTTGGCCTATTTTCTGCATCCTCGTCGGAATAAATCATGGTTTGTGTGAACCAGGAGGAGTTGGGAGCGCATATTGACAGGGTGGCTAGCCCCAGATTCGTCTTGATGCTGATATGGTTTTTTGAAATTCACGCAAATATTTGCGTTAGGGGAGTGTCCTGAATGCCAAAATTCCTTGTTTTTTCAGTCTATTATTTTCTGCTCTCCCATCGGAATAAATCATGGTTTGTGGAAAGCAGGAGGAGTTGGGAGCTCATATTGGCAGGGTGGTTAGCAGCAGACTCGATCTTGATGCTGGTATAATTTTTTTTGGAATTCACGCAAATATTTGCGTTAGGGGAGTGTCCTGAATACCAAATTTCCTTGTTGTTTAGCAGTACTGGCCGGTGCCTCCGGCAATTGAACGTACCCTCTCGACGGGGCAGGAGGTTCCGGGGGGCCCTTCCCCCGGGAACCCCAGCCCGGCCATTGTACGTACCCTTTGTGGTCACGGGTGGCACCCACACCAGAAAATTGAGGTCTTGTGCCACCAGAAGCTGTTTGCGCACATCAGAGGGAATCAGCGGCTGTTATTTGGTGTATCTGACACTTCTTGATGACCTCTCTTCGAAACTATGAAAATTGTGGCGCCGGTGGCCTACACACCGGGAAATTGAGGCTTTTACGACCCCAGGTTCCGTTTGCGCACACCCGAGGGAGTTATAGGCTGATGTTTGGTGTACCTGACACCTCTAGGTGCGCTCTCTTCGGAGATAAACAAGTTTTGCTGGCGGGTGGCACAAATACCAGAGATTTTAGGTTTTTGTGCCACCAGAGCTTACACTT
>WBZZ01000696.1:212500-215000 GCA_019918135.1 Paulinella micropora
TAGGTGGATAGGTGGGTAGATAAATACCAATTGCTCGGGAACCGAAGAGCAGAGAGGGTTGTCTGTGAAACATAGATAGATAGATAGATAGATAGATAGATAGATAGATAGAAGAAAGATAGCAGGGAGGGTTGTCTGTGAAACAGCAACAACAATCACAACAATCACAACAACAAGAACAACAAGAACAACAACCACAACAATCACAACAAGGACAACAAGAACAGCAATCACGACAATCACAACAACCACAACAAGAACAAGAGCAAGAACAAGAACAAGAACAAGAACAAGAACAAGAACAAGAACAAGGACAGGAACAAGAACAAGAACAAGAACAAGAACAAGAACAAGAACAAGAACAAGAACAAGAGCACTTGCGCAAAACTTTGCAAAGGTCGTAAAAGAACACGGTGTACCAACAACAATAACAACAACAGCAGCAGCAGCAGCAATAACGACAACAGCAACGACAATAATAATAACAACAATAACAACAAAACAACAACGGCAATAGCAGCAATAACGACAACAGCAACGACAATAATAATAACAACAATAACAACAACAACAACAACAACAACAACGACAACAACAGTAACGATAATAATAATAATAATAATAATAATAATAATAATAATGATAATAATGATAATAATATTAATAATAATAATAATAATAATAATAATAATAATGATAATGATAATGATAATAATAATAATAATAATGATAATAATAATAATAATAATAATAGTAATAATAATAATAATAATAATAATAAATAATAATAATAATAATAATAATAATAATAATAATAATAACAATGATAATGATAATGATAAATAGTAATAATAATAATAATAATAAATAATGATAATAATAGTAATAATAATACTTATAACAATCACTAGGGGCTGCGCCAACACCTGAAAGAATGGTTTGCGGTGCGCGAAGCGCACCCCCCTCCCCCCCCCCCTCCCAAAGTCGCTTTTCTTCATTCTCACATGCACAACTTTACAGCCTCGGAGCAATCTCAGCCATTCATTTTGGCACTACTTTGTCATTACATTCGAAATTAATAACTTCGACAATATCCCTAAAAAAGAGCTCGTGACAAGCTTGCAAAAACACAAAGAATCGGCCTCTAAACTCCTCTGGCACAACTCTTAGAGCCTTGGACCATTCTCAGCCATTCATCTTGGCACTGCTTTGCCAAAATCTTCGTAAATATCTTTTTCAACTGGTTCACTACCTAGAGCGGGTCCCGAGCCGGTGAAAACCAAAAACTCAGCCTCTAAACCCTTCTGGCACAACTTTTGGAGCCTTGGAGCATTCTTAGCCAACCATTTTGGCGCCGCAAATTCGCTTCGGGTAAGTACAATTTCGGGGCTGGGCTCCCGGGGGAAGGGCCCCCCGGACCTCCCCTTTCCTTAGTCGACAGGGTACGTTCGATTGCCGGAGGTGACCGGCGTAAACCCTTCTGACACCACTCTTAGAGCCTTGGAGCGTTCTCAGCCATTCATTTTGGCGCCGCAAATTCGCTTCGGGTACGTATAATTACAGGGCTTGGATTTCCGGGGGGAGGGCTCCCCGGACCCCCCCCCCCCCCCCCCCCCCGCCCCCCCCCCCCCTTTCCATTGTCGACAGGGTACGTTCTATTGCCGGAGGTAAGGCATAAACCCTTCTGGCACAACTATTAGAGCTTTGGAGCATTCTCAGCCATTCATTTTGGTGCCGGCTAATCCGCGTGGGTTGCGTATAATTGCAGGGCTAGGGTTCCCGGGGGAAGGCCCCCCCCCCCCCCCCCCCTCCCCCCCACTTCCCTGTCGACAGGGTACGTTCAATTGCCGGAGGTATCGGCAAGTACTCCTAAAAAAACAAGGAATCTCTGCATACAGGACACTCCCCTTGCAAATATTTCGGTGAATTCCAAAACAATTATTTCAACATCAAGATCGAGTCTGGGGCTAGCCACCCTATCAATATGAGGTTCTGACTCCTACTGGTTCACACAAACCATGATTCATTCCGACGGAGGTGCAGAAAATAGGCTAAAAAAACAAGGAATTCTGGCATTCAGGACACTCCCCGAACTAAAGTATTTGCGTGAATTCCCAAAAAATTATATCAGCACCAACATCGAGTCTGGGCGCTAGCCACCCTGCGAATATGAGCTCCCAACTCCTCCTCGATCCCACAAACCATTCATTCTGACGGGGGTGCCGAAATGATGGAGGGGGGGGGGGGTGGGTGGTGGTGGTGGTGGTCGTGTGTGTGTGTGGGGGGGGGGGGGGGGGGGGGGGGGGGGGGCGGGGGAGGGGTACACAATATCCCCCTCCCCCCAAACCCCCCACCCCCTACTCTCAACACCTTTCAGGGATATAATAACAATAATAATAATAATAATATCAACAAGAACCACCTGACGTATGCCTGGTCCAAGGGTGAGTTATATGCCACGATCAGGGCCAAGGAGTCCTAAGTAGTATTATATATATAT
>WBZZ01000696.1:237500-245000 GCA_019918135.1 Paulinella micropora
TCGCCTGCTCCCTTTCCTTCTTCTTTTCTTTCCTTTCCCGTTTCTTGGCCTCTCGTCCCTTCTTCTCCTCCAGCTTCTGCTGCTCGATCCTAGAAACACGCACACAATCTTATTACTCAAACAAGGACGAGTGAAAAAGTTCGGCCAGTGATTTTTCACCGCAGAATACGTTGTTTTTGCACAAAAATTTGGGTGGCCGGAATTCTTCCCTAGTCTTGTCACCGCAAGATACGTTATTTTTTCCCAAAATTTGAGGTGGCCGAAATTTTTCACGGGTCTTTTACGTAAATACAGAAACAAAGAGTAACATTCGTATATGTATGTATGTATGTATGTATGTATGTATGTATGTATGTATGCATGTATGTATGTATGTAACCTTTTCTCAATAGGGGTGGGAAAGAGTAACATTCGTATATGTATGTATGTATGTATGTATGTATGTATGTATGTATATGTATGTATGTATGTATGTATGCATGTAACCTTTTCTCGATAGGGGTGGGAATACAGAAACAAAGAGTAACATTCGTGTATGTATGTATGTATGCATGTATGTATGTATGTATGTATGTATGTATGTATATGTATGTATGTATGTATGTATGCATGTAACCTTTTCTCGATAGGGGTGGGAATAATCAAACAAATAATAACATTCGTATATGTATGTATGTATGTATGTATGTATAAACGTATAAATTTATGTAACCTTTTCTCGATAGGAGTGGGAATAATTTTCTTACCCCGCGGTCCTATCTGATACATACATACATACATATATGAATACATATATACAATACACATATGTATGCATACGTATATAATTCACAATACTGTACAATGAATACTGTACATAAATACATACATGCAACCATACTACCTTGCATTCGAGCGAAGGAGGGTTCCACAGTACACATACGATACATACATACTGTACATAAATACATACATACATCCATACTACCTTGCATTCGAGCAACGGAGGGTTCCACAGTACGCATACTATACATACATACTGTACACAAATACATAGATACATCCATACTACCTTGCATTCGAGCAAAGGAGGGTAGTACACATACTATACATACATACTGTACATAAATACATAACTGTACATAAATACATACATACATACATACTACCTTGCATTCGAGCAACGGAGGGTTCTACAATACACATACTATACATACATACTGTACATACATGCATAGATACATCCATACCTTGCATTCGAGCAAAGGAGGGTAGTACACATACTATACATACATACTGTACATAAATACATACGTGCATCCATACTATTACTACCTTGCATTCGAGCAAAGGAGGGTTCCACAGTACATGTACTATACATACATACTGTACATAAATACATACATACATACATACTACCTTGCATCGAGCAAAGGAGGGTTCCACAATACACATAATATACATACATACTGTACATAAATACATAGATACATCCATACTACCTTGCATTCGAGAAAAGGAGGGTTCCGCAATACAGATATAGATAGTAGATAGATAGATAGATAGATAGATAGATAGATAGATAGATAGATAGCTAGATAGATAGATAGATAGATGGATAGATAGATAGATAGATAAATAGATAGATAGATAGATAGATAGACAGATAGATAGATAGATAGATAGATAGATAGATAGATAGATAGATAGATAGATAGATAGATAGATAGATACTACCTTGCATTCGAGCAAAGGAGGGTTCCACAGTACGAACAGCTTCTTCCCAGCCGCAGAACCATCTTGGTCAATCTCAGTGAAGGGCAAACCCGTGAGAAATTGGCACAACTGGCCGGGCCGGGCCACGGTAGCCGAGCAGGCAATGAACTGCGGCCGGCTGCCTATCGAAAAAAAAAAAAAAAAAAAGCTAAATAAATAAATCAAGAAAATCTGTGTAGTATTACACATTATACAAATATACTAAAAAATACATGTATAAGTATGTACATATAGGTTTTTTTTTTGGAAAGTTGGACCCTTGCTTAGAGATATGGAAAAAGAAATATAAAAATATAATACATTATAATTTATACAATACACTAACATATACATATACACGCACATATACGTTTGTAAGAATTTGGCGCAGCTATCTATCTATTTATCTATCTATCTATCTATCTATCTATCTATCTATCTATCTATCTATCTATCTATCTATCTACTTTTCTTTCTCTTCTTCCTTGTCCTCCTCAAGACCCCACTCTCCATTTTGCCTTTTTCTTCAAACCCCTTGGAGAAGATTTTGCTCATGTCCACCCTTACGAAGATCCTTCGAGCCTCCTCGAAAAGAAGAGTCCAAAAGTGCACGTCCATCCGGACTATAAGTCACAACCCGGCATTGTCAACCCGGATTCCACCCACAGTGTTGACGCCGAGACATACTCTCATTTCGTCCGAGAAGTGCCCCGAAAGAACCAATCGAAAGAAGAAAGCACCTGATTTGCCATCAACACCAAGCGTATGGAAAGACATTGAAGAAGAACTCCAATCCGCCCTCCCTCTCATCCTCCCCTTATATCTCATCCTGCATTCCGTCATAGCCGTCCAGTGTTGCATAGCCCGGGCTAGGTCCCTTCGGGGGTTTAGGCCTTTACACAATGTCATCATTGTAGCTTGCGCAAGCTTACGGTGCTCAAAACACTTGGACTAACGGCTTCCTTTTCTTTCTCTTCTTCCTTATCCTCCCACTCTCCATTCCTAGATTGCATTTTTCTTCAACGTCCTTCCTCCTCTTCTTTTTCCAGAACACAGTCTACCCGTGATTCCCATCCCGGACACATGCACAGTACACAAATTATTGTTTGATGTGAAACTGCGTTCCTTTGCAAGGACTACATTCCTGTGCGACATCTCATATATCTATATATCTATCTATATATCTATCTATCTATCTATCTATCTATCTATCTATCTATCTATCTATCTATCTATCTATCTGTCTGTTATCGCTCCTGTGCAGTCAAAAATTGGACTAATCTTCCTCTAGTCCGTATCGGTGACTGCATTCCGTCATAGCCGTCCAGTGTTGCATAGCCCGGGCTAGGTCCCTTCGGGGGTTTAGACCTTATACAATCTCATCATTGTAGCTTGCGCAAGCTTACGGTGCTCAAAACACTTGGACTAACGGCTTCCTTTTCTTTCTCTTCTTCCTTATCCTCCCCACTCTCCATTCCTAGATTGCTTTTTTCTTCAACGTCCTACCTCCTCTTCTTTTTTACAGAACACAGTCTACCCGTGATTCCCATCCCGGACACATGCACAGTACACAAATTACTGTTTGGTGTGAAACTGCGTTCTTTTGCAAGGACTACATTCCTTTGCGACATCTCATCTATTTATCTGTCTATCTATGTACGCTAGCATGACCCCGCAACAGTAGACGAACTATACATACATACATACATACATACATACATACATACAGAACTTCAACAGAGAGAGAGAGAGAGAGATAGATAGATAGATAGATAGATAGATAGATAGATAGATAGATAGATAGATAGATAGATAGATAGATAGATAAACAGATAAGTTTGGCGCGCCGCATATGTGGTTTTTATCGGTAACCTGACCACATTTTGTGGAGGTGACCGATAGATGAATTTATTATTCAATCAGTTTGTCAATCAATCTGTTAACACACTGTTGACATAGTGAATCTCTCAATACCATGGCCACATGTTAAGCGACTATATATATTATATACATACATAGATGCATAGATACATACATACATACATACATACATACATACAGATATGCATACTCATAGAACATTCACACCGAATTGACAGTGCAGTTGACACAGTCGTCGCGGCCTTCCATACATACATACATACATACATACATACATACATACATACATACATACTCATAGAACATTCACAGCGAATTGACAGTGCAGTTGACACAGTCGTCGCGGCCTTCCATACATACATACATACATACATACACACATACATACATACATACATACATGCATATATGCATACATACATACATACATACATACATACATCATACTCATAAAACATATGCGGCGCGCCAAATTCGGCGGTTTTGCGGGCTCGCCGGCCCGGCTCCGGCCCGCCCGCAAAACACGTCAAATTTAGCCGAATAACATAGTGTTACCGTAGAGAGAACACAGTCGTCGCAGCCTTCTCAACACCATGGCCACGTGCTGTCCGAAGAGATTTGGAAAACCCTACATACATTACATTCATACATTACATACATACATACATACATACATACATACACACTCAACACCATGGCCACGTGCTGTCCGAAGAGATTTGGAAAACCCTACATACATTACATTCATACATTACATACATACATACATACATACATACATACACACTCAACACCATGGCCACGTGCTGTCCGAAGAGATTTGGAAAACCCTACATACATTACATTCATACATTACATACATACATACATACATACATACACACTCAACACCATGGCCACGTGCTGTCCGAAGAGATTTGGAAAACCCTACATACATTACATTCATACATTACATACATACATACATACATACATACATACACACTCAACACCATGGCCACGTGCTGTCCGAAGAGATTTGGAAAACCCTACATACATTACATTCATACATTACATACATACATACATACATACATACATACACACTCAACACCATGGCCACGTGCTGTCCGAAGAGATTTGGAAAACCCTACATACATTACATTCATACATTACATACATACATACATACATACATACATACATACATACACACTCAACACCATGGCCACGTGCTGTCCGAAGAGATTTGGAAAACCCTACATACATTACATTCATACATTACATACATACATACATACATACATACATACACACTCAACACCATGGCCACGTGCTGTCCGAAGAGATTTGGAAAACCCTACATACATTACATTCATACATTACATACATACATACATACATACATACATACACACTCAACACCATGGCCACGTGCTGTCCGAAGAGATTTGGAAAACCCTACATACATTACATTCATACATTACATACATACATACATACATACATACATACACACTCAACACCATGGCCACGTGCTGTCCGAAGAGATTTGGAAAACCCTACATACATTACATTCATACATTACATACATACATACATACATACATACATACACACTCAACACCATGGCCACGTGCTGTCCGAAGAGATTTGGAAAACCCTACATACATTACATTCATACATTACATACATACATACATACATACATACATACATACACACTCAACACCATGGCCACGTGCTGTCCGAAGAGATTTGGAAAACCCTACATACATTACATTCATACATTACATACATACATACATACATACATACATACATACACACTCAACACCATGGCCACGTGCTGTCCGAAGAGATTTGGAAAACCCTACATACATTACATTCATACATTACATACATACATACATACATACATACGTACATACACACTCAAAACCATGGCCACGTGCTGTCCGAAGAGATTTGGAAAACCCTACATACATTACATTCATACATTACATACATACATACATACATACATACGTACATACACACTCAAAACCATGGCCACGTGCTGTCCGAAGAGATTTGGAAAACCCTACATACATTACATTCATACATTACATACATACATACATACATACATACGTACATACACACTCAACACCATGGCCACGTGCTGTCCGAAGAGATTTGGAAAACCCTACATACATTACATTCATACATTACATACATACATACATACATACATACATACATACATACATACACACTCAACACCATGGCCACGTGCTGTCCGAAGAGATTTGGAAAACCCTACATACATTACATTCATACATTACATACATACATACATACATACATACATACATACATACACACTCAACACCATGGCCACGTGCTGTCCGAAGAGATTTGGAAAACCCTACATACATTACATTCATACATTACATACATACATACATACATACATACATACATACACTCAACACCATGGCCACATGCTGTCCGAAGAGATTTGGAAAACCCCACATACATTACATTCATACATTACATACATACATACATACATACATACATACACACTCAACACCATGGCCACGTGCTGTCCGAAGAGATTTGGAAAACCCTACATACATTACATTCATACATTACATACATACATACATACATACATACATACATACATACACACTCAACACCATGGCCACGTGCTGTCCGAAGAGATTTGGAAAACCCTACATACATTACATTCATACATTACATACATACATACATACATACATACACACTCAACACCATGGCCACGTGCTGTCCGAAGAGATTTGGAAAACCCTACATACATTACATTCATACATTACATACATACATACATACATACATACACACTCAACACCATGGCCACGTGCTGTCCGAAGAGATTTGGAAAACCCTACATACATTACATTCATACATTACATACATACATACATACATACATACATACACACTCAACACCATGGCCACGTGCTGTCCGAAGAGATTTGGAAAACCCTACATACATTACATTCATACATTACATACATACATACATACATACATACACACTCAACACCATGGCCACGTGCTGTCCGAAGAGATTTGGAAAACCCTACATACATTACATTCATACATTACATACATACATACATACATACATACACACTCAACACCATGGCCACGTGCTGTCCGAAGAGATTTGGAAAACCCTACATACATTACATTCATACATTACATACATACATACATACATACATACACACTCAACACCATGGCCACGTGCTGTCCGAAGAGATTTGGAAAACCCTACATACATTACATTCATACATTACATACATACATACATACATACATACATACACACTCAAAACCATGGCCACGTGCTGTCCGAAGAGATTTGGAAAACCCTACATACATTACATTCATACATTACATACATACATACATACATACATACACACTCAACACCATGGCCACGTGCTGTCCGAAGAGATTTGGAAAACCCTACATACATTACATTCATACATTACATACATACATACATACATACGTACATACACACTCAACACCATGGCCACGTGCTGTCCGAAGAGATTTGGAAAACCCTACATACATTACATTCATACATTACATACATACATACATACATACATACATACACACTCAACACCATGGCCACGTGCTGTCCGAAGAGATTTGGAAAACCCTACATACATTACATTCATACATTACATACATACATACATACATACATACATACACACTCAACACCATGGCCACGCTGTCCGAAGAGATTTGGAAAACCCTACATACATTACATTCATACATTACATACATACATACATACATACATACATACACACTCAACACCATGGCCACGTGCTGTCCGAAGAGATTTGGAAA
>WBZZ01000696.1:272500-275000 GCA_019918135.1 Paulinella micropora
AGGGTAGGCTTTCAGAAGTGCTCTTTACACACATATATACATACATACACACACGTACATGCATACATACATACATACATACATACATACGTAGGGAAAGGGTAGGCTTTCAGAAGTGCTCTTTACATACATACATACATACATACATACATACATACACACACATACATACATACATACATACATTCATACTACCTACATACGTAGGGGCAGGGTAGGCTTTCAAAAGTGCTTTATATACATACATACATACATACACACACGTACATAGATACATACATACATACATACATACATACATACATACATACGTAGCGTAGGGAAAGGGTAGGCTTTCAAAAGTGCTCTTTCCCTTTCCGCGCTTTCAGATTTGCATCCAAAAACATAAACATAAACATAAATATAAACATAAACATAAACATAAACATAAACATAAACATAAACATAATGCTATGCAATAAGAATATGACCTGAACGTGTGCTATCTAAGACAAATAGAAAGATCAAAACATACACATACACATAAACATAAACATAGACATAAACATAAACATAAACATAAACATAAACATAATGCTATGCAATAAGAATATGACCTGAACGTGCGCTATCTAACACGAATAGAAACATCAAAACATACACATAAAAATAAACATAAACATAAACACAAACATAAACATAAACATAAACATAAGCATAAACATAAACATAAACATTAACATAAACATTAACATAAACATAATACTATGCAATAAGAATATGACCTGTACGTGTGCTATCTGACCCGAATAGAAACATCAAACATAAACATAAACATAAACATAAACATAAACATAAACATTTATAAACATACATAAACACATAAACAAAAACACAAACGTAAACATAAACATCATGCTATGCAATAAGAATATGACCTGAACGTGTACTATCTGACCCGAATAGAAAGATCAAAAACATACACATAAACATAAATACTGTGGAATGATAGTAAAACCTGTACGTGTGCGATCTGCCCTGAATAGAAGTGTCTTTTCTTTAAGTATGGGACGAAGCTCAAAACGTCATCTGTCTGTGGTAACTCCTCATCGCCGCCCTGGGACAGAGACAAGAGGAGAGAGAGAGAGAGAGAGAGAGAGAGAGAGAGAGAGAGAGAGAGAGAGAGAGAGAGAGATAGAGAGAGAGAGAGAGAGCTGTCTGTGGTAACTCCTCATCCCCACCCTGGGACATAGACAAAGGAGAGAGAGAGAGAGAGAGAGAGAGAGAGAGAGAGAGAGAGAGCTGTCTGTGGTAACTCCTCATCCCCACCCTGGGACATAGACAAAGGCGAGAGAGAGAGAGAGAGAGAGAGAGAGAGAGAGAGAGAGAGAGAGAGAGAGAGAGACAACATCATCCTCCTCCTCGCCTTAAATTAAAATGTACATACAAGCACATAGATAAAAGACACACACACAGACACACACACACATAACCCAAGACGTCGTCTGTCTGCGGTAACTCCTCATCCCCGCTCTGAGACATAGACAAAGGAGAGAGAGAGAGAGAGAGAGAGAGAGAGAGAGAGAGAGAGAGAGAGAGAGAGAGAGCTGTCTGCGGTAACTGCTCATCCCCGCCCTGAGACAGAGGCAAAGGAGAGAGAGAGAGAGAGAGAGAGAGAGAGAGAGAGAGAGAGAGAGAGAGAGAGAGACAGAGAGAGAGAGAGACAGAGAGAATGAGACACCTCATCCCCGCCCTGACACATAGATACATGATGTCTTGGGTTATGTGTGTGTGTGTGTGTCTGTGTGTGTGTTTGTGTCTTTTATCTATGTGCTTGTATGTACATTTTAATTTAAGGCGAGGAGGAGGATGATGTTGTGTGTGTGTGCGTGTGTGTGTGTTGTGTCTCCTCATCCCTTCCCTGAGACATAGATAAAGGAGACACACACACACACACACACACACACACAACGTCATCCTCCTCCTCGCCCTAAATTAAAATGTACATACAAGCACATAGATAAAAGACACACAGACACACACACACACACACACACATAACCCAAGACATCATTTGTCTGCGGTAACTCCTCATCCCCGCTCTAATACAAAGATAAAGGACACACACACACACACACACACATACACTCACACAAAATCCTCTGCGTGCGCCAGCTCCTCCTCCTTATCTTGGTGATGTGAGTGAGTGGAAAGCGTTAAGAGAAAGACTGCAATGCAAATCCTTCTAGTGGTTCTTGTCTATCTATCTATCCCCATCTATCTATCTATCTATCTATCTATCTATCTATCTATCTATCTATCTATCTATCTATCTATGTATCTATCTATCTATCTATATCTATCTATCTATCTATCTATCTATCTATCTATCCGCCCTAAATTAGTATCTTATGCGTGCGGCTAGCCACAAATTTGACGTGTTTTGCGGCTCGCCGGGCCGGCCCGCCCGCAAAACACTTCAACTTTGTCGCGCCTAACCGCATATGTAGTTTTTATCGGC
>WBZZ01000697.1:0-35000 GCA_019918135.1 Paulinella micropora
CCTGGTCGAGCGTCAACGCAACCTTCGCGCAGTGATCAGGTGCGTGACTGGGTACGCCGTTTCTTTTCCCGATAAACCAAAGAGAGCGCTCCGCACTAACCTGGGAAAGGCGGTGACAATATATTGTATTAGAGCCTGGGCTTATCCGTTGGTAGACAACCTCTTGCCGGAGAGGGGCGTATGCTTGAACTACAGCTCGGTTTGGGTAAGCAGGGAGATTCCCGAGCCCTTCTGGCTCAAGATGGAGCTGGAAGCATCAGACAAGCCGAGAAAAGAGGTTCCGCTCAGGACCGTCCTAACCTGCGGCGGGGCTTTGGTGCTGTTGGGCCTGGAATCAGCCGACCGGGACTTCCTGCCGCCGCGTGTGGATTACTCCAAGGCTAGCAAGCAACATGGACTATTTCGAAAACCTGTAACAAACCAACCCACGCAACAAGAGCGAAATCAAGCAGTTGTAAAACACCACCTCGCTGACGCACGTGCCAGAAACCACAGGGATGATAGGTTCCCACAAAGCGGAATGCTCCCCGCTGAGAATGTGAATGAAGACACCAGTATTTAATGGTAAAGAAGGGGGCCGTCGTGAAAAAAATGAAAAAAACACACACGCACAGCTGCCGCAAGATATTGCAACAGTTGTTTGTTTTCGGAAAGAGAAAGTTGGAGACGCCGGAAGTTTGGCTTTAAAAAAAAATTTAAAACACAAAAAAAAACTGTACGGGGTGCTCAGAAGAGGAAATCGTGGTCGGTTCCCTTTCTTATGCAGGTGTGTCCAAAGATCAAGACCGCGCACGCTCTTGGTAAGGGAAAAATGTAGGTGGGTGGGGAACAGTTCCCCGCCCCCTTAGCCAGGACGGAAAAAAAAGAAAGAGAGAAGAGAAGGCATCGACTGAACTTGGTAGATTTTCCCAAAGGCCGAACTTTTTTTTGAAGATAAAAAGCGAGCGAGCATGGACGACGAAGGGCCACTCCAGCCGTGCAGCCCGTCGCGAGAGCCCGGCAACATCATCACGCTTGACGTCGGGGGTACTCTCTTCAAGACCCGGGCCGAAACCCTGCAGGCCCGCAGTTGCTTCTTCCGAGAGGTCTTGGCGCCGGTCGTGCGACCGGAGCCGCGCGAGGCGCTTTTTTTGGACTTGGACCCGGACGCCTTCAGCGTCATCTTGTCGTACTTCAGAACGGGCTGCCCACACGCCTTACTACAGTCCCTGGCGTGCTACTACGTGCTGGAATGTACCAAGTACGCGGTGACTGCGCAGAACGTCTTGTACGAAACAGAGCACAAGAGTTCATACAACACGTTCCGGGCCGAGAAAACCCCGGCGCTCAGCCAGGTGGCCTTTTGCCGCGAGTGCTGGACACCTCTCGGCTTTCCCGACGAATGGATTAACACGCACAAATCGGTCGAGGAGAAAGGTGCGGATGGGGTTCTCAAGCACGTTAACATCCTAGGCTACTGCGTTTGTTGCAGAGCGAAAAATCCAAACGCCGAGCCAGCATTTCATTGGAAGGGCTCAACCAGAAATGTCGCTGAACTGCCAGGCGCTGACTGGTCACACAAGCAAACTTTTTGTGTCTCGTTCGACCGCACCGCGACTCGTCTGGCGGGTGCTGTAGTCAGGCAGCTGCGGTACCTACAGGTGACGCCCTTCGATACCTTCCTCAGCTGGCCCCATAGGCGGAGGCCGTCGGCTCCCGGGCCGGCCCGTCCTTGTAAGTGCCCCCCGAAAAAAGCACTAGTGCTACCACTTGAGAGCGATTGAACAAGATCGAAAAAGGTCGCACGTGCCAAAACAAATTTTCTTTTTTAATTAAAACCAAAAAAAGGATTGCTAACTGAAATTACTAGCAGGACGGCAAGCGCGGCTGCCGCCGCCTCTGCCGCCGCCCCTGCGAAATCGGCGGAAGGGGGGGGGGGGCCGGGACAGTCTGTCAAAACAGAGCTCAAGAGAACTTCGAGCAAACTATAAGACACAACATTAGCCCCGCCAGCCGTTGATGCCGTCCCACAGCAGGTCAATGTCACGCAAGTACCGCCGGGGCATCCAACACATTACCTCTTCTCTCATGAAATTTACATCCCCTTTCATGGCTAATAGCCTGCCCGCGTATTTGAACTTGGCGCTCGCTTTGGCCCACACGGCTTGCGCCACCGGGTTAGGGCCCTCCAGGGGCAGGTCCGCACATATTGGGTCTAGCTTCAACATGTCGATGACGGCCTCGTGCAGGAACGCTCTGGCCTTGATGGTAGGGTTCGTGAACTGCCCCTCGAAGATACGCCGCAACGTGAGGTAGTTGTGGGTCACTCGCTGGTCCACGGCTTCCTTGAGGGCAAAGTTTCGGACGGCATAACACCTGGTCTTGTGCTCTGCCTTCCAGTGCTGGAGCTGGCACATGCGGTCACAGTACAAGTGCAGCCTGCAGCGCCGGCACGCCTTGAGGGGTTGGGCGGCAGAGTCGGGGCGCTGGCACGTCGCGCACGCCAGGACGTTGAGCACCGGGTCCGGCTCGACAACGGGTGCACTGGGCGCCTGGACACTAGGTGCTGTCACTGCACTGGACGGCTCGGCAACAGTTGCACGGCCGTGGTCTGGCACTTGGGTAGACGCGACGTCTACTGCCTCGGTCTTGCCTGCCATTTTTAGCCAAAAGAAAAAAGTACACAAAACTTGCAATTCTACAATGTGTGCTTGCCCCCCCCCTCTCCCACAAAGATAAAAAAAGAAACACAGGGGGGGGGCCGGCGCAGCGTATGGAGGTGGGGGCAGGGGGCCACACATCTCTCCTCCGTCGGGGTGGAGAGGGGAGGGGGTGTGTTTCCCCTGCGAATTTGGCACAGGTGGCGAGGGCAACACACTTGTTGGCACAGCCAGGGCCCCTCCCATGCTTTTTCGAGTGGCAGATGACAGGCCCAAAGATTGCGCAAAGAAAAAGACTAACAAAAACTGGCCCCCACCCATCCATTTGATGTGGTGGGGGGCCAGTTCTTTTTTGCGCAAAAAATATGGAAACTGCGCCTTGATCCTAAAAACCTCGGCTGATCGAAGGTCGGCGGTGGGGGGGAGGTGTGGTCAAGAAACAACCTAGAATCTGATCATTTGTTTGCAAATTTTATTTTTGTTACAGGCGCAGGCTGCCCCCCGCCCCAACCTCTTAGAATTGTCGCCGACAGCAAAAATTCTCAAAGCTTTGCATGTCCCTGTTCGGCCCGGCGGCCTTCACTTGCGTGCCTCCCAACGCTTGGACCGGCCGTTCCGATTACTACGATAGCCTAGCCAATGCAGACGTGTACGAAGTCCGGGCACTGCGCTTTGATACTGATCAACAGAGGTTCCGGTACACAACCGCATATTCCGCGCTGGAGCAAATTTATTTCGAAATCGAGGAAATCGTGCCTTCGCAAGGAAGCCATTGTCACGAATATTTATGTACATCTACGACACCGACCTACATAGATGACTTTGTGATCCAAGCCTCGGACGCCTGCGGAAACCCGGCGGGCAGTTTTGAGGAAGGCTATGTATACTGCGGCGGATACTACGACAACGGCTACTATGGGGATAGAGCCTTACACGGTTGTTGCCAGTCATCTTGTTTGGGCAGTACGGACCAGTTTGCTCTGTGTCCCCAGGTGCGTGTTCGTTGGAATGCGCCCGATACTGCCAAAGCCGAGGTATTCCTCGTTGCAAAAGTGGGAACGCGCGCCGAAGACGTATCAAACGGGCGCATTGTGCGTGTTGATCGACCAAAGTACATGACTGATGTGTTAGTTTTGCAGCCGAGACTGTCTGCCAATTACACCTGTTTTGAGAGCGCGAGCCCCACGCCTTCGCCAAGTCCAGCCGCTTTTAATCCAACGAGCTCTACAACATCTTCGGACAGCACTAGCCCGACGCGCTCTGTCAGCTTCTCGAACAGTGACAGCTCGAGTGGCTCCATGACAGTATCTGGCAGCCCGAGTGCAAGTGGCTCCGCAACGTCATCCAGCAGTGCCAGCCCAACTGGCTCCGCGACGGTATCTGGCAGCATGAGTAAAAGTGGCTCCGCGACAGCATCTGGCAGCGCGAGTGAAAGTGGCTCAGCGACAGCATCTGGCAGCACTAGCCCAACCGCCTCCGCGACGGTATCTGGCAGCGCGAGTGAAAGCGGCTCCGCGACAGTATCTGGCAGCACTAGCCCAACCGCCTCCACGACGGTATCTGCACTACCAGTCCCACTGGTTCCGCGACAGTATCTGGCAGCACTAGCCCAACAGCCTCCGCGACAGTATCTAGCAGCGCGAGTTCGACTAACTCTGTGACAGTTTCCGGCACTCCCAGCCCGACGACCTCTGCGACACTTTCAGGCAGTACCAGCTCGACTGGCAGCGCCATGCAGACCGATCTGGACTCTTCTTCCACGACAGAGCTAGTAAGACCTCGGGCGACCCCAGCGTGCATGTCGGCTTGTGTTTCCGCGTGTGTGGCGGCAGCAAACGCTGGCAATTGCAATGTGCCTAGCCCAGCTGTGCACGCTGCCACAGTCCAGCCCAGCTTGGGGGAGCCCCCCAAAGCAGGCATCACACCGAACAGGGGGTTGGTGGCTAGCACGAGTGTGACAAAAATTGCTGCGGCATCTGACACAGCTGTAGACACGGTGGCACCATTACAGAGGCTGTGCTTCTATTCATTGCTAGCCATTCCAACATGCACAATTATGCTTTTGGTACTCGTTTGTTATCGCTGGTACTACTACCAAAGGAATACAAGAAACGACTTGTCCTTGGATGTAGATGCTATTGCAAACGAAGAGCAAGCACTAGCACGCCCGCGCCAGACAGCTGGTTTGTCCCCGCAAGAGGCTGCCGCCGGATTGCGCCGCCTCGGGCTCATCTTACAGACAGTGCCCGAAATGTAATAATAAAAAAAGAAACGTGGATTTATTGGACTAATACACGGTGGTTGCAGTTGCTCATTTACTCTTTTTTTTCTTTTGTTGTTGCTGAGGAAGACAGGGAAGAGGAGAAGGAGAGAGGAGAGAGGGGGGATGGGCAGCCTGCCGGGGAGGTTGGCTACCGGGGGAAGGGGAGGCAAGGCCGCGGGGGCTGCGCGGGGGGGGGGCCGCGTGCCCCGCTGGTCTCTTCGACTCAAGGGTGTCACACCCTCCGGGGGGGGGGGGAGGGAATAATTGTGTTCACGAAGAAAAAAACTGATTTAATGAAGCCAGACGAAATCTTTTGCTGGTCTCTTGCAAAACCCCTTTGACAACAATCGCCTATTGTCAGTGCAATCAGCGCACTGTTTTGGCGCACGGAAATCCGGCGTGCGCCTGTAAAACACACACACACAGACACACACACAGAAGGAGGCACGGTGGGCTTCAAAATGCTGATGCTGCAAAAAAAAGGTAACAGGCCTTTGGATAAAAATGAGCATGAATATCCAAAAAAACTTACCTCCTGAACATCCCAGTTGTTCTGGTTCTTACTCATTGTTATCCAAAGGGTACTTTTCCACACGTTCGACCGACAGTCGGGACCTCTTGGAAGAAGATCCCTGCGTCTGCCGCTCCTCTCCCTTTCGCTTTTGTACTTCCTTGTACTTTTTTTTCAAGGCTCTCCAGTTCTTGATGCCAGCAATTTGGCAGACACGCCTGCGCTCCGCTTTCAACAAATGCTTGGTCGCACGTCTGATCTTTTTCTCGTCCTCGTTTGCCAGTGTCAGTGTCAGAGCCACTACCTTTTCTTGCCACTCACCCACAGTGAGGCTCTTGCCTGACTCCGCCTCCGAGCCAGCCTCCGTAGTACAAATCAGCCACTGGTCGAACTCACCGCGAGGCACAATCCGCATATTTACGATACCATACGCTTTGAGCCGTCCCGCATCCCTGTGCCCCTTGTTCTTACAATTCACATACCGGCACAGGCCCCCTCGACAGACTCCTGTGGGGTCGCAGTCGTGTCCTAGCTCAGATTTGCTGCACGGGCAGTATACGCAGTAGTTGACGCGCCCGTCTTTCTTGTGAGCACCCCTGCCAGCGCCTAGGCCCGTGCGCGGGGGAAACACCTCGATATCGTTTTGGCGCAGAGCGCTGTGGGGGATATTTTCGGCCCTTCAAAGTAGGTTGTTTCAGCTCCCTTAAGTACCCGTCATACGCCGAGATAAAGTCTTCCCACAGAGTAAGGCGTCCTTTATCTGGGATCACCCCGTGCTCCTTTGACCCTTCGTGCAGGAACCGCGCCAGCAAGTTCATGCGGCTCTCAGTATATTTTGATTATGTCTCAGAGCGGGCGGTGCCATATCTCGCCAGAAGTCTGCGCTGGGCTTGTCTTTCACGGTCGCGCGGTAGCGAGCAATGCAGCGGAGCAGAATGTATGGCAGCTCGTTTTGGACAATGAGCTTCTTCAGGCCGGAATCTACTCTGGCCGGAGTGTTTTCCCAACAGAACACCGCAAGCCGTCGTTTCCACTGCTCTTGTTCATTGTTATAATTCAAGATAGTGCTGCCAGCCATAATGAGAGGAGATGAGCAACATGGATCCATCGCGACGGTCTTGCGCTTGCACGGGATGGGCACGTTTTCTCCCGATATCATGCTCTGCATTGTAGCTTGGTCTAGCAAGCCAGTAAAGCTTCGCGGTAGTGCCAGGCACATGATAAGCTCTTTCTGGTATAGGCTTTGCAAATCCAATTTCTCTGCTGTTGTTGTGTTCAAGACCGCGACCTTTTCGCGGGGTTTCATTTTCTTGATTATGCCGAGAACCGTGCCCTTACCCCTACCGCCATCGCCAAGCAGAAAAGGCATCACTTGCCAATTGTCGAATGACCCGACGGGATACATTAGTCGACCCACCAGCACTTCGAACACGTGGCACATTTCTGGGCTGAGTTGCAGTTTGAGTATCTCTGCCCAGGAGGGAGTAAGCCACTCGTCACCGTGATTGTCGGCCTCTGCCAACTTTGCAAAATCTATGTCAAAGTCATAAAAGTGATCGGGAAACGGGGCCTGCTCACCTCTTTCTCTGAAATCGTTCCAAGTTCTGTATTCCAGGGTCTTGATATTGAGAGAACAGTTTCTGAAACTGATCCAGTCGCTATTCGTGGAGGCAGGGTTCATGCACGCGAAGAACGGGTGTTCTAAGTGCGCCAGGTTCCTAGTGCCATAGGATTTCTTAATATCTTCGATCGTGGGCAGGCAGCTGTCAGCGTAAAACTCGGCATCCAGCCCCGTCGAACAGGAGATGTACGATCGGATGTCTGCCAACCTTGCAGGCGTCGTCAGGGCCTGAGGGCCGTCCAGGGCGCCCGTGATTGCCAACTTTGGCAGTTCCTCGATCCTCAACTCGGCGCCTGGACGCAGGTAGTTGCAGAAAAGCCTGGCACCGCGAGCTGCCACGCCGCCAATGTAGGCTATCTTTTCCGCTGGCAGGAAATCACTGAACGAGATATTCACCAATCCAGGCATCATGACATAGTTGCGAGGGTGGTCCACGCCGCCCCAACCGCGCGGCACAATGTGATCCACGTGCCACTCAGGCGCGCCGGGCATAAAGTAAGGCGCTAGGCGCGCTTGCCATTTATTGGCTAAGATCCACTTTCGCGCCTGCGACGTGCTTACCAAACGTCTCTCGTTGGCCAAGGGCACTATCGTGCCCAGATAAATCGGGCGCAGACCTTGCAGGTGCGGATTGTTGGCTTTGGCTGCAATGACTTTTAGCCTGGCTTGCAGTCTTCGCAACGTCTCCTTAGAATCCGCCAAGGCTAAGACCTTATCTTCCTCAAGGTTGCTGCTCATTTCTTGTTTCATCTTTGTGCTTCAGTAGACCCTTTTCTTTCTTGGTATCTATTAAGAGGAGAGTAGAGGGTATAAAGAGGGGAGAGAGGGGTCAGGGGGGAAGAGGGGGAGGTATGTAAAGGAAGCGGGAGGGGGGGGGAGGAAGAAAGAGGCAAGGGACTAGGGGGGCAGGGGTCGGCCCGGACCCCCGGGCCCCGCCTCTCCTTTCCCTCCCCCGCCCCCTTCCCTCCCCCCGTTGGAAGCGGCCCTGCCCTCCCTTTCCTCTTCTAGTCCAGTCCGCCTCCAAACAGGGCTTGTTTTTTTGCTTAAAAAAAAATCCTTGGGCAGGCTGCTCGTCGAGCGGGTCACAATCCCCCATAAATACTACAAACTTTTCTAATTTTTTTTTGTAGTATTTTGTTTTAGAATTAATATTTATCAATAGGCCGTATTCTATTCCGTTGCCAATAAAGTTCATCCGCGGGCCCGCGGAGTTTTCCATTTTCACTATTTCTTCACCCCAGAGGGCCCCCATAAAAAGTTTTATTCTATTTATGCCCGGCCCGCGCGGAAAAAATGGCAATGGCCACTTTCTACCTATCGACAAGAAATTAAAAAAACAAAGGCCCGTACCAGAAGATTATTTTTTCGTGGTTTTCAAAAGAAAATCCTTTTTAATGGTATACCTTCAACTCACCTATCTGTGTCCGAGCGTGGCCCCGTGCAGGCCGGGAGACGGCGGCTATGTTTGAGATACAGAACTTGAACCTTCTCAAAAAAAACACATCTGTATCTCAAAAATAGTCGCGTAAACAAATTTAAAAAATCTTTTGTACCAAGAAAATCACATAAATGTCGGAACAGAACGTCACAATGCAGGGCCCAGCTCCGATGGGAAGAAGCTTAGAGGGTAAGGGTGTTGGCTGTTTCCTGAAGAGAGAAAAAGAGAAAAGTAGTCTGGTCCCGACCTCCTTTCTTCTCCCTACTTTCTCAGGTGTCGCTGTTTCTTCCAATCCTAACAGTCGCCGTTCCCCCTCTCCATTTTCCTCTCCCTTGGAAGGGGGGGGGGGGTGTCTGTACGAAAGGTTTCCCCTGCTCCCCATTTTCCTCTCTCTTCTTTTTCTTTTTTTTGGTGGTTGTGTGTGTGTGGGGGGGGTAGTTGCTTGTGTGTCAGAAAAACCGCGCGGGGAAAACATCTATATTCCTCCCTCTGCCCCCTTGCGGGGGGGGGGGGTTGGTTTGCGGCCCCCCCTCCTCTCCTTCACTCGGGCGCATACCCCCCCCCCCTTCATATCCGGAAACGGCGCGGCCCCCCCCCCGGGTCCTCCATTTCTCGCCCCTTCTCTCGTTTCTGGGACGGACCGGCGGGGGGGGGGAGGCTGTGCACAAAAAAAGAAAAGTGTGCTTCTGCAGTCATGCCGAGCGACACCGTGCTGTCATTCTATAGTTGTGCCAATGCGGCTTGCGGGGGCATGCTGCAAAAGCAGAGATTGGCCGGCCAGAAACTTGCAGCCAAATATCGCGCCTGCGCCCAGTGCCGCGTGGCTTATTATTGCAGTGTGGCCTGCCAAGAAGCCGATTGGAAAGCTCGGCACAAGGTGTCGTGCCTGGCCGGGGCCAAGAACAATGCACAGCACGCGCGGGCCTTGGCCTTTCTACAGCAAGTCCTGACTAGCCAAGACCTGCGCAATTCACTGCTCGCAGCCGCGGACCAGGCGCAGCGTGACAGGAAAATATGTGACGTGTTTCTGCTAGCGACGGCGCGCCCGAGTTGTCCGGGAATCTCTATCTCCGCGCTGTCCCGCGCGGATCTGGCACAGCCCAATTTGCAACATCTGCGGGCCGAGGTCAAGAATATACCGCCAGAGGTCGGCGTGTGTGTCGTGGTCGAGGCACTGCTCGAGCGCCTGCCCGAGAGAGGTGGACTTTGGAAAAAGAGCATCACACCCACCATTATTGGCAGAGCTGGAGCCGGGGGGAGAGTCGGTGGAGGCGATGCCCCCCGCAAATCCCCTGCCCCCAAAGGACAGGGCGTTCGCCACCCCCGCGCCCACTCTCTAGCCACTACAAGCCGCACCTTGGACTGTGCCTGCTGCTCCCGCGAGGATTCCGCGGCCGCGCCCTTGCTGGCCTGTTCCCGCTGTCGCCTCGTCATGTATTGCAACGCCGCCTGCCAACGTACCCACTGGCAAACGTTGCACAAAGCGCATTGCCGTCGGAAGATACAACCAGCGTTGACAGCGGTCTTGGCCATGGATTTACCGCAAAGGCATCTCGCGCTCAAGCGGGCGGGGGCGTCGACAGTCTTACTGGAGGGCCGCTTGCTCCTCCTAGAGGCGGTGCTCGACTTGGTGCGGTTGAATCCCGCCACGGCCACACTGCCGCCACAGCCTGTCCCGAGAGAACGCCTGTTCTTTCAGCTCTGCGCAGATAAAGCCCGTGCGGCGGCTGAACGCTTGGCGCGGGGGCAAGCACCCGACTGCTTGCAGGCCGAACTGCAGAGCTGCGTGCCCGCCTTTCTGCAACCGCAGATCCTGTCTTTTTGGGCGCGTCGTCAGGACTAAAGACAGGGGGTGGACGTCGGGTGCCAAAGTAAGAGACCAGTTTGCCAAAGCTTTTTTAATAAAACGTGTGATGTAACTTTTTCCCCATTCCTTCTTTTCAGAACACAAGGGCAAAAACCCACCAGAGTTTTTTTATTGCACTTGCAGTACGCGCAGAACAGAGGCCGCGGCGACTGTGCAAACATGTTCAGTGCACTAGCCGCCGGAGGGAGGGGAGAAATGCGCTCCTTTTTTCCTTTTTGTCCCCTCCCTCCTTTTCTTCCCCAAACGCCCAGAAAAACGTAAGGCTTGGCATTTAGGCACCGGTGTCGCCTTCCCTGTCTGCTTATTTATTAAAAACATAAAAAAAGTTTTCGAGAGAATCATTCTCAATGGCCGCGACTATAGCGAATGGAGGGGGGGGGCCGCCACCTACTACCGGCACGGCGCAGGGGTCCCATCGCCCGCCAGAAGGAGGGGAGTGTGTTTTTCCCCTGGAATTCGGGCAGATAGTGGAGGAGGGGGGGGGGGGGGTAGGTGCTTGTGTGTCAGAAAGCCGGGCGGGGAAAACATTTATGTCCCCCCCTTCCTCTTCCCACCCTCCCCCGGATATTCGGGGGCTTAGGAGATGTTGTTTTCTAAAAAATCTTTTTAATGTGTGTCACGGCCGTCCTTTGCCTCCGTTCTTCCCTTTCTTTCTTCGCCGTCGCGTTTGCTGCGAGCTAGTGCAAGCAAGAAAGAGGGCTGCAAGAGTTGCCAGTTGGTGCGAAAACTAAGCGTAATGGCGGAGTCCTGCCACAACTTGTCAGGACTCTGTCCGAGGTGATCTAAGCGGACCCCAAAGTATTGCTCACTGAATTTTAGGGCAAAAGACAGCTGCTCGCGCCATAGGTCGGCGTCATTTTTCTCTTCGGTATCGTCGCGGGTGCGAACATTTCCGGCGTAAGTCGCGCAGTCTTCAAGGAACGCCCGCGTTTCTTGCGTAGTCCACCAGCGCCCTTGGCATTTTGTTCTAAGGTGCGTCATAATTTCTTTGAAGTGAGAAGCGGACCGCCGCCCGTCCAGAACGTCGGCCTCTTCCCCCAGCATACAACCGACAACCCCATAGTAACCGCCATACGAAGATATTTGCATCAGATTATACTCTCGCCCCACGTGGCACAGCAAGAAATCGCAATGGTGATACGTCGTGTCTACAGAGCACAGCGCTACGGATTCAAACTTAATTTCGGCTAGTGGTGTAAGGCTTCCCGTCGGGCCCGCAAGGGCCACATTCTGGGAGTGCTGTTTCCCGGGCTCGTACTTTTGCATTAGCTTCTGGAAGACTGGCTCTATGACGTACGCGCGCGCATAATTGCATTCAGGCGCCTCTTTCCCCCTAGCGACGCCTGCATACGTCTCCTGACTGGTAAGGCATTGGGTGAGACCCTCTCGGACTAAACGCATGGCGTTGGAGCTCTCGGTCGCGTTCAGCCAAGGAGTTGGGTTGGTGGTGGTGTGCACACTTACGATTCTAGGGATTTGGTACTGCGCGATATGCTGAAAGAGAGCCAGCGCCTCTGCTGGCTTGAGAGCAAAGGCGGGGTCTGCTTTGAAATGCAGCTGGTCAGGGTCCTGGGTGCATCTGTTCGCCAGTATGCCCACGCAACGAACGGACTCCCAGTCCAAGGACCATTTCCTGTTCATGTCGGCTTGCCAGAAAGCAGCCAAGGCCGTCAGAAAATTCGTTTTATCCCAGACGTCCTTCGGTGATCGGTACCAAACCAAGAAGCAGGAGCTCATTTCCTCTGGCTGTGAGGTTGGTGGGGCATCCAGGAGCCCAAAGACATAATAACAACTCGTTCCGCCAAGGGCAGGATTTGCTTTTTGTACAGCTCTGACAACTTTTCGTGCCGACACTGCAGGATGAGTTTGACACCATTTTTCAAGTTCCATTCCTGTTTTTAAAAAATAAAGCTTCGAGAGTTAAAGAAAGATGAGCGTGGGGGGGAATGTAAGAGGAATGTCAAAGTCGTAGGCGAACAGGGGAGGTGAGAGGGGGGGGGGGCGCCCAGTTTTTGAGCAATGTGCCCTGGCAAGGGGACGGGGAGGCAGAGAGGGCCCCCACCTCTTCCCCGCGCTTCTTCCAGACAAGTCAGTTGAGGTAGAATAGTTCGTCCGTAGCCTGGCTCAGCCACAGCGCAGTGCTATCGCCTCGGTCCCACAGGCCGATCAAAACAAGCAAGCACACTAACCCCGGCACTAGCGAAATCCACAACCAGACACACGAACAATTCAGCACATCTTCCCAGAAACGGCTCACGGAGTAGGAGCAACCGTAACCGAGCAGCAGAAAGAGGCTCACGCACAGGAGCACGAGGGCGCTGATGCCTAGCCTGGGAATGGCAGGTAGTGTCGCGTGCAGACGATCGCGGGCGTGAATTCTAGCGTGCAGCCACCAGCGTAAGAGTCCGTACAGACCGCGTACACGCTGAGATTGAGGTTAGCGTTGGTACTTGCTTTCGCCCAGACCCGTGCCCTGGCCTCTCGCAGGCGGAAATGCTTGTTCGTGTCGTTCTTCGCGTGCGCCGGGGTGATGTGTGTCAGGGTTTTGGTAGAGTACACTGGGTGTGACGCTTCAAAGTAGAACTTGAAGTTGTGTGCGGCGTACCTGGGGTACAGCGTATAAACATTAAACACCTTGACAAACTGGCAGTCTGGTAGCTGTACGAACGGCTGGACCGAAAGTAAGTGTACTGCGCCTTTTCCGTACGGGACCTCCGCGTGGTGCGTGGGGGCATGATCCGACAGGAACAAGGCCACCTCTTTTCTGTACTTACGCAACATGAACCGGGGCACGGAAATATTGCTGCCCGCTCCAGCGGGCAGCGATCCGGCCAGGGCCGAAAGAAGCAACAACAGCAGGAGTGGTTCTTTCATAAGCATCATTTCTTTTTTTTAAGGTGTTTTTCTGCCTGCCTTGCATTCTTTGTTTTTTTTTATAAAAAAAGCCTGCTGGTGAGGGCTGCTCGGCCAAAAATTAGGCGTCCATCCCCCCTCCCCCCCCCTCGTTCTCACACCCCTTTCAGTTTCGCTCTTTCTTCACAGCGAGTGTGCAGGCGGGGGGGGGCCGCCATCTCTCCTGTCCTCCCCTCCCCCCCAATTCTCCACGTTCATACACTGACAAAAGACTTGACGGGAGGGGGGGGGGCAGTTGCAGTCGTTCGTTCATACGAATTTAATAAAAACAAAGCGACTCCAAAAAAAATGCAGAACAGCTATAGTCGAGGCAGTCCGCGTGCTGTAGGCGACAGTGAACAAGTCTACATGGTGTTTGCTGTTAACGATAGCGACGGCAAATTGGCCCAATGTATCCTGCGCCACGATCGTTGCACCAGGGTGCTGAAAGCGAACGAAGAAATCGTGAAGAAGACCGTTGAAAGTCCACCTCCCCGCGGGCTGCCCGCAATCAATGTCCTGCCACTCTTGTTTAGAGATCGGAACCAGGAGGGCGACATTGAATGGATGAGGTCACAGCCTGAGTACAAGTCGTATTTGTATGTAGTCCCTGACAATCCCCAAATTTCAGACGGTCCAGTCTTTTTCACAAGATTACGCAACAAGCCAGACTGTGAGCACATCGAGTACAAATACATTAGCGAACGCACTGGAAGCGAGCAACCTTTGAAAGACGCCCTCGTCAAAATCGAGGCCAAATTGAGGGCAAACGAACAGTACTCCACTGTGTGCTATCCCGCGGATAGATTGGCCAATCTATATGCACAGAGGGTAGATATCCCGAGCGAGGACACGCGCAATTTTCCACGAAGATTACAGGCACTTGCCCGAAAAATCAACGCTGAGCGTGGACATTCCCGTTGAAAATCGCCGGCGTGTCCAGGAGCCGTTTTTGATACAAAAAAGATTACCAGGCTTCTTTTTGTTTTGTGGCCACAAACAGATGAGCGTAATTTTTTTCTTTCTTGTAATCAAAAAAACTGTGCGCAGTCGAAAAAAAACAAGGGAGGGAAAAAAATTTTCTTTGCGTCCGGCCCAAAAAAAGAATATCTCTCTCGCACTGTTCAAAGCCCCAGTGCGCTGCTTTTTCTCGGGCCCTTGGCCGCATCAGTTCGGTGCTTCTTTGCTGTAAGTCGCGGCAGTCTGTACGAAAAGCTCTCGCCAACATCGACCGCAGCGTCCCCGCCACGGCCAAAGGTCGGGGGAAGCTCAGCGCGGGGCTAGCACTGTCAGCTACAGCCACGTGCACGCGTGTCCACAGCTGGTTGCGCCACGTGTTTCGTCCGCACTTGTACAAGACCTGCAGCAGCACGTCGCCAACCCCACCCTCTGACAAATTCGGTGGCACGTAGACTCCCTTTGTTTCTGTTTCGGTCGTGCCCGTGCAGAACATAGACCTCCAAGTTCAAATGTCGTCTGGTTCGCTTATCTGTCTCCTCTCCTAACTTTTGCTCCAAACCATCTGTCGGGACCCCCCTCAACGACACCTGAAAATCACTGGGCAGCGACAAGCGAACGCAGCCGTAGCGGCTCAAGCAGGCAGCTGGTGGTGGAAGTCGTCCAGCTCTGGGCCTGGCTCGGCAAACGAGAGCCAGGCCCATACTAATAGCGGGGACTGTCCGACGTGTAGCCCGAGAAGCGGACGAAGCGGTTCGCGTCCTGCTGCAGATCGCGACTGCTGTAGTACGGAGCGCCGACAAAAATGCAGCAGCCGTCGTAGGCACCGATCCAATCAGCGGTCTCGTCCCGGCGGGAACGTGTTTGGCACAGGTACAGTTTTTTAACCGGGGAGCCCTGCGGTTGTCGGGATCGGGGTCAAACTGGGCGGGCCGGACCGGCTCGAGCACCACGAAAAGCGCCTGCCGTCCGCTCATCGATACTATCTTTTTTTTTCTTCTTTTTTTTCCCCCGTCTCTGGGACTTTTTTTTTCTCTCGGCTTGTCAGCTCAAGGGGGGGGGGCGGGCCGGAGACGAGCGAACTGGAAGGGGGGGGGCCAGGGCAAGGAAAAAAAACAAGCTCCGCCTGTTCCGGGGGGGGTGGCCTCCTTTTTCTCCCTCTCTTTGGCCACCCCAAAAAAAGGGGGGAGGGAGAGGGGAGGTGGGGGAGAGGACTCGTAAGTTGGTAGAAAGCAAAAGAAAGCTATGTCGAAACACTCGCAAGCCGCCAAGCGCCAGAAGATTGAGTCAGAAACCCAAGGTTGGCCGACCCACGCAGTTTCGTGGCTGTTTCTTTTGCCTCTAGACGTTTGGCCGTTGGTCAGGGACCTGGCGGGTGCCGAGGAAGCTACCAGCTGGGCCCTCGTGTGCACGCACTTCCAGGCGGTTGTCACGACGCCCGAATTCTGGGCGCACTTTGAGCTCGAGCTCAAGGTAGAGTTCGAACCGCACCAAAAGATTTTATTGCTACTTGCTCCGGTTTGCCGGACCTTTGGCACGCCGCTGCACAGCCTGACCATCGCTCGTCTTTCGGAAGCGGGCCAACAGAAACTAGTGCCGCTGGTCACCTCGATCAAAGTAAACGACTTGACACTCAGGGGCACAATTTCGCCCCAGATTCTGCGGGCCTTCGCTGCTATTCAGGGCCTGGCCCTCATCGAAAACAAACACACGGCTGCCTGCCTGGAGCAACTGCTGCAGAACTGTGGCTCGCTGACCTCGCTGCGCCTCGAAGGCAGCGGCCTCACCGCCCACGATTTCGCCAGGATCTTGCCCAGCTTTACGGGGCTGGTGCGCCTGGGGCTGACGTGCTGCGCAAACGTCACGGATCCGGCGCTGCAGACGCTACGCAAATTGCACCTGCGGGCGTTGGACTTAGAAGACTGTCGCAACATCACCGGGACGGGGCTGCGGGATCTACCAATAGAGGAGCTAAACCTGCGCAGAAAACGATATTTCGTTAATCCGTCAGGGATCCAAGAGGCTTTCCCCACGCTCAAACGTCTCAACCGCCTGAGCCTTTACGGTCTGCGAGAGTCTGCGCTAGGGCTCCTAACGCAAATAACCACCTTGCGCCACTTGGACCTACTAGAATGCCACTCCCTTCGAGGCACACGTCTGCCCGTACTAAACGCACTCGAGCTCGAAACCCTAAGGGTTACCCTCACCGACTGCCCCTCCCGCGAAACGTTGCTACACTTGCTAGGGCTTCCGGCCCTGGTCGAGCTGAGGCTGCACGCTTGCAAGCTCACCAGCCAGGACCTCCTGCCGCTGCGGGGCTGCCCGCAGCTGAGCAAACTGGAGCTTAAAAAGTGCCACGCCATCCACGACCTTAGTGTTCTACGCGCCTTTCCTGTTCTTTCCGCCCTAACTCTCGATGAATGCAACGGCGTACACAGTGTAGCCGGGCTGCAGAACTGTGGCTCGCTACAGGAAATCGAATTCTTTTGGTGCAAGGGCATAACTACCATTGCAGCCTTGCAAGAATGCCGGGCGCTGCGCAAACTGGGCCTGTGGTTTATGAACCAGATCCCAACACCGGAGGTACAAGCCTTCCGGCAAGCAAGGCCGCAGGTAGAGGTAGAATCTTGTTGAAGCGCGTCGTGCCGCTCAGATCTACGTACTGCCTGAATTCACCCAGACTGACGTCGTCGAAAGAAACGAGTCCGTCGAAGCCAAACGCGCAGCTCACGCACCACCACCAACAACGACCCCCAGGAAAAAACGCAAGGCCCAAGACAGTACCGGAAAGTTGGGGGGGGGGCCGCCTAGACAAGGCCCGCTGTGTGGCCCCCCCCCGCCAAAGGTGAAAGATGCCGGAAAATGACACTCGTATTTGGCCGCAAATTTCGACACGCAATTAAATTTTTTTTGGGCGATAGCTAGAAGAAAAAAATCTTCGGGAAGCAAACGCGGGCGGGGAAAATTACAACAACAAAAAAATCCCCGCCCGCGTTTGCTTAAAATTTTTCTCTTTTAGCTATTGCCGAAATCGCAAAAAAAAAATTCTCTGATGTTTCATTTTCCGGTGGATTTCGCGCCACCGGAAAATGACACTTCGTATTTGGCCGCAAATTCCGGCACGCAAGTAAATTTTTTTGGGGTGCAGGACTTTTCGGCGGGTCCTAGACATGTTTTCGGCAGTGATTTTAATTGATAGTCCCCCCTTGCCGCAGGCTGTGCTAAAAAAGAAAAGTCGGGTGCAGAAGTTTTTGGCCGGTGCTGCGGTGTAGTAGCGGGACTGTCGTTTCCGCGCCCAAAACTGTGCCAATCGTGCCTGGTGGCGTTCCTCGGACTGCTGCGCAGGATAGCAAGCCCTGCGTAACAGCCCGGGGGCCCAAGCCCCCGTCTGCAGCCTCGCCGGGCTCACCAGGTTCTTTTTCTGGGGTGTCCCCAACAAATCCGCGACCGTTGGCGCGACCCCCCCCCCCCCAACAAATCCGCCGGCGCGCAGCCAAAAAGATTTTTAGAGAAAAACACAGCTTTTACCGTGCCGGAACCCTTTTTTTAGAGTCCCATATTTGTAGGCTCGGCGTTACCAGCAATCGCCCTGAGAAAAAGCCCCATGCTTTGCCCCGCTCGGCGTTCTTGCGTTCACACCTTTCAGCCAGTCATCGTCGCGCGGACGCGTCTTTTCCGCTCACAGGAAAGATGGAGTCTCTGTTGAGGCACAGCCTGCCACCGCACGTGTACACTAACCGCAGCGGCTTGTCGTTGCTGTCATGGCACTGTAAATGGAGCGCTAACTCCAGCGGGAATTCTTTCGGATTGCAAATGAGGTCGGGTGTCTTGAAATGGACTTTGTGAGGACTTACCCCGTCCTTGTTCAGGTGCCTGACAACGAAACCCTTCAGCCTGACCTGGCTGTGCTTGTCTTCCCCCGTGTTCAGGTTGGTACGCAACGACCGCCCTTGTCGGGCGGCGGCGGCCAGGCACCTCAGCAGTACTCTGAGTTGGTGGTTGGGCCAAACCACCGCAAACGCCAGGGCGTGGCCCGACTTTTTAAATTGGACCGGGGCGGGGACCGACGTGAAGGCCAGCAGGGCCGGAGTGGCACTACGTCGTCTCCGTTCACAGTGGCAGTCTGTTTTCAGTCTGTACACGACCGCGACCTCAGCGGCTTTTGTGCTCGACATCCCGGGGTTGGTTCGTTTGAGCCCTAGCCAGAGCACGGCGGGGTCCGCGGTGCGGTAGGCGGGCGCTAATTTCTCTACGATCTCCAGCACCTCATCTACCCAATCCTCTGGTCGAAGTTGGTTCCAGAACTGTCCTACATGTCCGAATTCTTGCACCACCGTGTGCCCCGTTTGTTTGAACAGGCTGTAATCGTTGACTTGCGCGGCGTGCGGGCAGTGTTTCAAGGGCAGGGCCTGCTGGATTAGCTGGAACGAAATCGGCGGCGCTTGCTTGTCCTCGAGCAAACATCTGCTTAGCCATTCCAGCGCGCTCAGCGGCAGGTTCGTCAGGTTGATGTACCAGTACTGGTCGTGCCCGAGGAGCCAGGGACTGTCCCGCGGGCTACCTCTGTCGCCTGTATCGTGGCCAGCGCCTGTTGGTACTTGCACCACCGGACCGAGGCCATGCGTGACCTGCTTAGCGACTTTTTGGACTTTGGCTAGCACGTCTTTCTGGACTTTGGCTAGCATGTCTTTTATTTAGCAAGGGGGTTCCAAAATATCGTTCTGCACCGCGCCCTCTCCCCCTCCCCGCCGTTTCTTGCTCTCTCTCTCCCCCCCGCCTGCTACTACCGACAAACGGACGGTTTCTTTTTACAGTGTGGGGGTGGGGGGTGAGCGACACCTTTCTTAATCGAACAAAAAAGTGCCGCCCCTCTTCTTTTTGGTTTTGTGCAGGTGATTGAAAACAAGACGAGAAAAGAAAAGAGGGCACAGACAACAATAGCGAAGCCTTGTTTTTGGGGGCTAGCTCCTGCGGCCCTCCTCCCCCCCCAGATGGTGCCGTGCGCGCTACTACTGCTGCTGCTGCTCTTGTGCCAACCAGCCCAGAGCGAGCTGCGCACGTTCTACGCGCCCAACTCGACGCGCGTGGTCGTGTACAGCGCCCTGCTGCCCAAACGGGCAGTGCATTTGTTTGTGAACCGCGCCTTCGCGCTGGCCCGGGATGAGCCCGTCGCGCTGAGCGCCGTGGTCGTCGCCAGGGCAGCCAATGGCGTGCTTGTCGAGCACCCGTTGCGTGCGCACAGGCTCATCGGCGCCGGGCGGCCCCCGGTTGCGCTGCCACTTAAAACCCAAGCCCTGGACTTTGTAATCCTGTGCTACCTGCCACAGAACAGCGGCCGGACGGCGTGCGGGCGCCTCGACACAGACATCAGCGTCAGCTGCAGGTACCAGGACGTGTGGGCCTGGTCCCTGGCCGTGAACGCCGCGTCGTGGCTGCTGGGCGCGGGCGTGCCCCTGGCCGCGCACGCTACGGGCAGGCCGCGGCGGCGCTCCGTGGGCGCCGCCGTAGCAGTGTCGTGGCTGCTGTACCTTGGCGTGGCACTGCCGCTGTCGGCCGCGGCCCACCATTGCTGGCTGGACTAGGCCCCCCCCCGCCCCTTTGGTGCGCCGAGGCGGGGAGGGGGGGGCAGTTTCCGGAAATGCACAAGCAGGTTTTTTTTTATTAAACACGTTTTCTACGCGCCGGGAAACGGCACACGATAAATCGCGTGTCGCTCACGGATCAAAGAAATCCAGGAAATCGTTGTTGGCCGGGCCAAGAGATTCTCCGTCGTTGTCTAGCTCGCCGAAAATAGACAGCGATGGTGGCAGCAGAGGCTGCAGACCGCTGAGAAGGGTACCTTCATCGAAATCCCCGAACAGAGGCGGCGTTTCGTACGGGGAATCTACCGACAGAGCATCATCATCATCGTCATCGCGCAGGAACAACGGCGGCACCGGGGGGTCGGCCGGAGAAACGTCGGCGGTCTGGCTGACCCTCTGCTTCTTCGGGGGTGAGAGCATCCCGATCGCCGGCACCACGCGGGTGAGCAACATGTCGTCGTCATCCTCCTCCTCCATTCCCGGCGATCGATAGCCCGTCACGGCACGTGCGGGGCTGTCTGGTTCCCACCACCTAACTGTGTAGGTCGCTCTGTCCACTGCCCGCCGCTCGGGCCGGAGCACCAGTTGTGTGATCGTGTACACGAACAGGCAGGCCTCCAGCAGCTCCGTCAGTTGGTTCAGGTCGTGCAGTTGGTTCGAAAGAAAACGCTCGCCAGAGTTCTGGAACAGGTTATCGAGCCCCGGGCTCAGTCCCTCCACCTTAACCTCGGTCGCAAACGGCGGGAACGTGAGGCTGGTGAGGGCCTCGTTCCTCACGATTTGTTGCATGATGAGCGCCAGCTGTTGCTGGTTCTGGCGGCGCTCGTGCTGGTCGGGCAGCGTAGATCGGAAGGTTACAGACTTGGTGGTTGCAGCCACAGAAATCACTTTCGACTGTATACCCTCTCGGTACGCTTGGTCCCAGCTCGACACCCTTGCGGCCAGCTGCAAGACGGGCGACCTTTCGCGCACACGGCTGGCCTGCAGGCACCTGAGCACTCCGTTGGCACAGCCCTCCCAATCCTGCACCGACAGGAGTTTGTTGAACAGCAGCCACAGCGACGCGAGTGAGAAGGGCTCCTTCCGGGCCAGCGTGCAGGCGCGCTGCCGGGTAACTCCGGGCGCTTGTGCCAGGCCCCGCTCGAGGAACGCCGCGCACAGGCCGGCCTGCACATCCCGGGCAGTGATTTTCCGGGCCGTGACTGTCCCGAAACAAGAATCAAGCTTTCTGCAACACTTGTTGCTTCATGTCCATCGACCTTTTGCTTGTCCCACACCATGTCCACACTGACATTGAGCAGGGACAGGACCAAGAGCACGCCCCGTGGCCTCGGCCGCCAGGAACTTTTTGCGACGTAGCTACGCAGCTTCTCGAGGCTTGTGGCCAGGGCCCGGTACAGACCAATGACCAGCAGCAGGGGCTCCCAGCGCGGGGGGATGTTGCTGGGCCGGAAGAAGAACGGTGGTGGGCTCTATTGCCACCGAGAGCAGGGAGATCTTCCTCTTGCACAGCCACAGCCAGCCGGCCGAGGCAAGAGCGGCCTTGAAGCCGGCTGCTGGTTCGTAGTACTTGCTTTCTGCAAACAAGAGCTCTACGTCGGCCTCCCCGCGCCCGTAGATGCTCGCCGAAAGCACGGCCTCCGGCAGGCGCTTTTCGATGAGTTCCTGTGCGTGTGCTCCCTTGTGGTCAGGCACGTTGTATTCGGTCCTGACCCAGTCTGCCAGGGCCTTGTATTTCCCACCCGCCACGTCTTGTACGACTGGCAGCCCGACCTGGAGCGCGGCAAACTGCACAGGTCGTGCAATTCCCGGGGCTCCAGCCTGATCTTGAGCCGTAGGGCGGCCAGGCCCCCCGCGCCAAGCGAGGCCGCTAGCTCGTACGGGTACTCGTTGGCCCACAGCGCCGAACCGCCCGTAGGCTCCAGCCTGCGCTTTTTCCCCTGGACCCCCCGCCGCAGCACGCCGTCCGTCGGAAGACGCGGCGGGGCGGGCAGGGAGGCGGGCCAAGCGCCCTTGTTCGTCGGCGCGGCCCCCCGCCTCGGCTCCGGTTTCTACGCCTGCCACTTAACTTTGAGGTTCGATCCCAGCAGACCCCGATGTTTAGAGAGGAGTTTAGTGACGAGCGCAAAGAGAAAAAGACAAGTCTCTGCTATCTCCAGCAGTAAGGCCGGTGACAAAACCTGCCAGGGAGCACTGCTGTTAGGAGCGCGCTTAGACAGCGCGGCCACCCCCGCGAGAAATTCATTGTCCTTCACGGGCCAGGCGGGCGACAACACTAGGCGGGCGGCCGCGTCCTCTTGGATGATCTCTTGCATCGATTGCGCGATTTCTTCCTGGCTTGGTGTTGGCCGTTTCAGCTCAAAATCGGGATCGTAGCTCAGTCCAAAGAACATGGTTCCCTTGATCGGACGTAAATACGCCCAGGGCACCTCCGTAGGCTGCTTGAAAACCTTCGCCACTACCTCCCGCCAAGTATATGCGCCTCGGATAGTCTGCAAAAGGTCGGTGGCCTGGCTGGTGGGGTATGCTTTGATAGTTGTGAGCACGCGGTTAGCGCTTTCTGTCCATTCCTTCCCAAATCGAATGTTGAGAGAACTGAGCGTGACCCAAATCGACTGTAGAGAGAACGGCTGCTGACTACGAAATCTAGAGCTTGTGACACGATCGGCTGAACGACCGCGCCGTTCTGGTTTGGCGGGAGAAGCGGCCGGGTAGTAGGCCCGGAGGGGGCCGACGAAATCAACTTAGGCGTGCGATCGCGACGATGCGTTTTCAAGGACTGCCACAAAGCCCCGAGGTTTGGTCTGTGGGTCAGCAGACCTTTAGGGTAAAATAAGAATTTAGCGGCGACCGCGTAGATAAAAAGACAAGCCTCTGCTATCTCCAGCAGCAAAGCCGGTGACAGAACGGTCGGGAGGGCGTTGTCAGACAGTTCGGCAAGCCCCGCGAGAAATCCGTTGTCCTTGACGGGCCAGGCGCCCGGCAACGCTAGCCAGGCGGGCGCGTCCTTTTGGATGATCTCTTGGATCGAGTGCACAATTTTTGTCTGGCTTGGCGTTGGCATTTTCAGCTCAAAATCGGGACTGTAGGTCAGCCCGAAGAATATGGTTCCCTTGATCGTACGTAAATACCCCCAGGGCACCCCCTTGCCTGCTGTGAAAATCTTCGTCCCTACCTCGTGCCAGGTAAATGAACCCTGAATAACTTTCAAGATGTCAGTTTCCTGTGCCGTAAGCCTGTTTTTTATATTCTGGAGCACGTGGTCAGCGCTGAATCTCCAGGCAGTCTGCAGTTGAAGAGGACGGCGGAACAAGGCCCACAGCGACTGTAGAGAAAACGGCTGGCTTGACGAAATGTTCAGCTTGCTCATTGATCGTCTCAACGACCGACGCCGGAGCAGACGCCGCTTCGGGCCTGGGGAGCTTGGTCCATCGTATTGTGTAACTGGGCTGCTGAAGTTGTGCTAGGCGCCACAGCCTGACGACAGAATAGATGAACAGGCAATCCTCCTTTACCTCCAAGATGGCGGGGGCTGAGAGCTCATGCATTTCGCCCGGGGCGGGCCCGCGGCCGGGGCTTTCGAACAGGTTATCGAGCCCCGTGCTTTTGGTGCCGACCGATTCGAGAGGCGGGAACACGGGGCTGTCCAGCCTATCTCCTCGTACGAGCTGCTGCATCATGCCCGCGATCTTTTCTTGGCTCTTGTTCAAGTCGGCAGCTCCTTCTTGGGCCGAGGCAAACGCGATCTGTAGCAAGCCGCTGTCGTCACACCCGCAGAACACAAGCCCTTCCTGGCCAAATTGCGCATAAAGCTCCTCCCAGCCCAAGAACTGCTGGTCGCCCATCCACGATTCCACGCCGCCGTCCTGCAGGACGGTGAGCACTTTGTCCGCGCAAGATATCCAGTCCGGCACCGACAAGAGCTTGTTGAACAGCAGCCACAGCGACACGACCGAGAAGGGCTCCCGCTGCGCGATCGACATTGCGTGCTGCTCGGTCAGCGCGGGCACTTGGGGCTGGCTCCGCCGGAGGAACCGCGCGCACAGCCCCGCTTGTACGTCGTGAGCGGCGGCAATGCGCACGGTGGCGCCATCCCGCAACGAGCGGAACAAGAGGACAAGCGCTTTTCGTAGCGTCTCTTTAGTGTCGGCGGGCCACCTGCTCTTGTGCACCCTGGAGAATAATAACAAGACGTCCTTGGCGTTCCACTCCACTTCGATAAAGGGGCCCAGCAGAGATACGAGTAGACACAGGCCGTACCGCTCCTCTGTTACGCCGTTGCTGGCTTGTACATAATTCGCCAGGCTTTCCGTGCTCCTGCCGAGTGCTTGGTACAGGTACACAACCACGAGCAGGATTCGTCCAACCAGCCGGGTTCACTCTCGCGCGCGGGGGGTAGCACCGCTTCCGACGAGAACAGAGCTATGTGATTTGCGATCCAGAGCCAGCCGGCCACGGCGATCGCTAGCCTAAAGCCTTCATTCTCTGTGCCATTGTGCTTCGCGAACTGGCTCCCGCTCAGCACGACTTCGGGCAACTTGGTTTCGATCAGCTCGGTTAGGTTCCCGTGCCTGTAGCATCTTTCCCGGTTGGTAAATCCTTTGGACCCACCCAACGAATTGCGTGTAGTGGTTAGAGCTACTTAGGATGACAGGCAGGCCAACCTGCAGCGCGGCGTCGACGCACATGTCCTGTAAATCCCCGGGCCGCAGCTCGACCTTGAGCCGGGCCGATCGCGTAACTTTTTTTTCGTCCAGGCACGCCGCAAATTCGTACGGGTATTCGTTGGCGTACAGCGTTCCCTTGCCGGCGGGCTTCAACATACGTCCTCCCCCCGCTCTCTCTTGCATGCCTTTTTTTAAGAATATATATCCTTTGCCGGAGAACAAAATACGTGCAAGGCAAGGGGGGGGGGGAGCGTGCGCGGGCGGGGAAAAAGTCCTGAGCGCTCCCTTTTTCGGGGGGCCAGTGTTTTCGGAGAATAGCTATTAACCGTCCGGGCCGTATGCAAGGCCCCCCCCCCGAAAAGACAGAAAGTGCTGAACGTGTCAGAGGCGGGGCATTCAGAGCTTTCTGCACACTAAAATTGCCTGATCACGTGGCGGAAGTGCTGTCCTTTTTTTTTGTCCTAGCGTTTCCGCATTTTATGTAACGTGCGCCGGGGCACTGCTTTCTTTCGTCTGTGCAAAAAAAAAAGAAAGAGCGAGGTGTCTACGGGATGCAAAAAAAAGTTTTTTTATTTATTAAATAGCCTTAAATTATCGCTCTTTCGGCCCGATACTGGTGGCGCTCTCTTTTTTTGGGGGGGTGCTTCTGGGTTTTTTTTTGAGCCAACGGCGGCGAACGGACCGGTTCGCACAATGCCCTTTTTTCTTGGTTTGCAGTCCTTGTTTGTTTTTGTTGGGCTCTCTCCTTTTTGCTAGAAGCCCGCCAGCGCTCCGTGCACCTGCGGGATCCCGCCCGCAAACAGCACCTGCAGCTGCGCGGACGCCAGTTCCTCCAGCGCCGTTGTCATGTGCAGCAGCCACACCGGAGCGCGCGGGTCCTGCGCGAACAGCTGCACCCAATCCAGGTACTCGTCCGCACTGCGCGCCATAATGGCGTGGAAACCGGCCGCGAATTCACAGAACGCGGTCCCGAGCGAAACGTACAGGGCGGGCAGCACCGCGCCGAGGGTGGTCAGTGACGCGGACTGCACCTCCTCGCAGGCCGCCGGCAGCAAACGCCGCAACGACAGGTTGCCGTGCAGCGAGGCTAGGAGCCAGCGCTCGCTCTCGTCCTGCCGGGACAAATAATGTCCCGGCAGCGCGCGGCGCCGCACCTCGAGCGTCTCGGCGTACGCGTGCAGGTTGCAGTTGGCGTCGTCGTGCCACTGGTCGCAGTCTGTCCGCGCGAAGGTCTCGTGCAGCCAGCCCTCGAGCCAGGGCCCCAGGCCCACACCGCCCAAGAGCGCGCCCACGGCGTGTGAAAAGCTCAGGGAGCCGCCGCTCTCCCACAGCTGCCTGCGGGTCATGACGCACGCCGTGGCTACCAGCAGCACCAGCAGCACTGACAGCAGCGGGTCCTCGTCATGGCGCCACGGCCCGCCGCCGTGGCGAGCACTATGGCGTGCCAGGCGCGCGCGTTCGCTGGGCGGCAGCGCGGCCCCGACGGCCTGCCAGTGCAGGCAGTGGCGCAAGAGCAGGCACAGCAGCACCTGCAGCCTCAAACGCCGGCGGCGCGCGGGCGGGCCGTAGCACACGAGCGCCTTGCCGAACGCCCTGTCCAGATCGGCGTCCCGCTGCTGCAGCGTCGCGGTCAGCGCCAGCAAAAAGGTCGCGGCGCGCCCCGTGCTTAGTTCCGCCAGCAGCTGGAGGACCGCACCCACACAGTGGCCGGGCTGCCGGCGTTGGAACTGTGCGCACGCCTGGTCCAGCGCGGCCCGCGCTCCGTCGTCCAACGTCGAGGTAGCCGCCGCGAAGGCCCCCGGGTGATAGATCCAGTTCCACGCGGCGCTGCAGCGCATGTGCGGCCGCGCCGCGACGTCCGCCGGCTTGACGACGACGAACACGCGCAGGTGTGAGGCGGCCAGCACGCACTGCTCGAACTCGCGCTGGGCCTCGGAAAAGTCGCGAACGATTGTTAACTCCTTGGGCGGCAGCGCAGACGCGTTCCCGCCCAGCAGCGCCAGCAGGGCCCCCGCCGCCAGCTTGCAACCCGCACTTCGTGGCCCCACGCTCTTGTCAAAGCGCAGCGCCGTCGCGATGACCTGCAGCGACTCGTCGTCCAGCACGGCCCTGGGCACTTGGCGCCGCACCGAGGTCAGCGAGAACAGCCGTTGCTGGCGCTGCAGCGCCAGGAAGGTCCACAGCAGCAGGTCGGGCCCCTCTTGCTCCAGGTGTTCCAGGTACGCCCGGCGGTGGTTCCCCAGGCATTCTGCAGCCAGGGCGCCAGCTCGTTGCGAGCCCCGGACGCTAGAATGCTCTGCAGCTCGGTGCGCAGGAGCTGGCGCGTGGTGAAAAAGGCGCTGTTGTCGCTACCATCGACCCACAGCAGCACCATGAGCTCTAGCAACGACAGCTCCGACCGGATGCCGTGGCACAGCACGGACAGGGGCACGACCAGTTCTTCCGCGGTCCAGGCCGTACACTTGAGCGCCGCCCAGCGCGCGCAGGGGCCGTCGGTGTCCAGCAAAGTGTCCCGGTACGCTATCCGCTGCAAACGGTTGTCGTCTTCCAGGCCGCACACCGTGCCCGCGACAGCTTCGTGGCGGCCGAGCGCCCCTAGCAGGTCCAGCGCGTTGCGCAGCTGCGCATCGGCCAGCGCGCGGTGGCAGCCGGCCTCTTCAAGCGACGTGCCTACCAGCACGGGCGAGACCAGCCCGCCGGCCTCGTGCTCGATCGACGCGTTCAGCGCCGCCGCCCACGCCTCGGCCCGCGCCAAGAACTCGTCGCGCGCCCGGCCGCGCTTCTCGTCCAGACCGACCAGAACTTCGCGCTCGGCCGACGCGACCCGCCGGCGCAGCGGTTGTAGATCCAGGTTTTCGGGCAGCGGCTTCAGCCGTGCGCCGCTCCACGCGGCCGACGCCGCCGTGCTCAAGTACAGCACGATGGAGGCCTCGGCGTGGAAGCCCGCCGCCAGCACTGAAGCGGCGGCGGCTAGGAGCTGGGCTAGGCTCACGCACCAGAGGCACACGGCCGCGCGCGGGGGCGCCAGCAGGCGCAGCGAGGCCAATAACAGGCACCAGAGCCACACCGCCGCCTGCGCGGCCACGCACAACAAGACCAGCGCCTGGTCCACGGGCAGGTAGGCCAGGCAGGCGCCGGCGGTGAGCGGCACAAACGTGAGCGCGGCGCCGTGTGCGACGCGCCACCCGCGCGACGGCCCCGCCAGAACCTTGCACTCTAGCCTAGACAGCCAGAACAGGCACAGCGCCGAGCCCACGCGGCAATGAGCCCACAGCACGAACGCCCACACCGTGCGCGCGCCGTCAAAGGACCGCGCGGTCCAGTTCAGCGCGGCCTGGCCACCGGGCGGCAGCCAGGGGCACAGCAGCGCTAGACATTCCAGCAACCACCAGCCCACGGCATAGCGAGAGACAACTGGGCACCAGAGCAAATGCGCCCTGTGCGCCAGTACTATGACGGCCGCCGCGGCCGTGATGGCAAACAAGGCCAGGGCCAGCCAAACCTCTTGCCTCGATGACATGGCTTACAGTTTTATCCTGGGCCACTCCCCAACAAACAAGAACCAGAATTTTTGGAGCAGTTAACAGAGAAAAAAAAACAAGTACGCTGTTCAAAAAGGGGGGGGGGGGGAAAGGCGGCGCGGGGGGTGTGTGTGGGTGGCCACAACCGGAGGTAGGGAGGGAGGGTGGGGGGGGAAGGCCGCGCGCGGCCCCCCCCCCTTCGTGTGTCGAAAAAGGAGTGGGAAGGGGGGGGTGCCAAAAAATAAAAAAGCCGCCACTCCCTCCCTCCCTCCCTCACTGCCTTTGAGCTGGTCTTCTTTTGTTGCTGCAGCAGGGCGATTTTTTTTTTTTTTTGCGAATTTGATTTTTTTTTTAATTTGTTTGTGCGCCTCCCTCCCCCCCCTCTTTCCTCTTACAGTGCGGGACAGCAACCTGCTGCCGCGGACCTCCTCCCGCCAGGTAAAAGATGCGTGTGAGCACACGGTCCGGGGGGGCTCGGGCGGGGGTTGCGGTCGACGCGACGGCGCTCCGGAACGTTCCGGAGCGCCAGATCTGTTTATTGTAGGTCTCGTTCGTTAAACTCCCACGTGGGGCTGATCCGCGGACGCTTGTAAGGTTGCACGACACGGGGCCCCGCGGGATTAGTACCGGACGACTGAACAGGAAGGCTTTGGGGGGACACGGGTGGAGAGACTAGGAAGTCTGTGGGCGGGTCTGCCTCAGGGGGCGTGCGCAGAATCTCGTCCTCTGCTGAGCGCTGCAATGGCGGTGTGGGGAAAGGGCCGGGCGGCGGAGAAGACAGCGCGCTTGAGAGGCTCTGGGGTAACCGGGGCCTCTCAGCAAAGTAGTTCTGGCCGGCATCCGGCGCGGCCGGTGCGGGGGGGGCCAGGACAGACGGAAAGCGCGAAGGCCCGCGAGAGCGGTCCAAAGAGACAGTGGATCGGGGTAAGCCCAGAAAAAGGCGCAGCAAAGCGTACACGCACAGGCAGGACAGCAGGGCTTCCCGGTTTTCTGCCGCTGACAGCGCTTGTAATTCTGTCTGTGCAAAATCATCCGCCGAGTGCCGGAAAAGGTTGTCCAGCCCCACTTGTGGCGATCTGCTGGCCTCGGAGCAGGCAAAGGCCGGGAAGGTAGGGCTGTCAAGGAATTGCTTTGACGTCAGCCGGCCTACTATCGAAGCGGTCATGTGCTGGCTGGAAGTGAATCTTTGGATAGGCGTCATCACTAACCCGCCCGTGACAGATTTTACAATAGTCAGGAAACTGTTCTCGGCGGCCGCGGCCTCTAGCTCCAACCAGGTCGAACAACCCGTGGCCCATGCCGGCCACTGGCTTTGGCCGCGCTTTTCTTGCAAGCACCGCAACACTCTGTTTGCGTAGCGCTCCCACTCCTGCATCGTCACAGTCTTCTGGAACAACAGCCACACAGACACCAACGAAAACGGCTCCTGTTGCACTATTGTGTACGCGTGCTGGCGCGTGATCGTGGGCAGGTACAGCAGGCTTTCTTGGTAGAACTTTAGGCATTGCCTGAACACAGCGGGGTCCAGCGCCACGGGAAGTGCCCGCGACAGTGCTAGCAGGCTTTGGCTCAGGTTTCTGTACAGACAAATGACAGTCACGAGACTTTGGTTGGCCTGTGCACTACCAGGCCGGGGCTCTATGGCGGCCGAATACAAAGCAACGTGGTCGCAGAGCCAGCGCCACCCGGCCACCTCCACCGCTTTGGACTGTATCGGGGCTTGTGTCTGGCCCAGCGTCACTGCAGGCAACCGGACTTCAATCAATGCCTTCAGCATGTTATAGCTTCTGCATTGATTATAAGATGTTCTTACACACCTGACAAAGTCTTGGTAATTCTTGTTGCCCATCACCGGTTTTAACTCTAACTGCTCACTGACAAAAGCGCACAAGTTTCGTAAGTCCGGTTCGGTTAGTTCGACCTTGACTTGAACCCCGGGTAAGAATTCAAATGACGCGGCTAGTTGGTAGGGGTACTGGTGGGCCCACAGCGCCGACCGGCGCTGGGCAGACAAGCTTTGGGCAGCGCCTAATTGCATTTTCTGTGTGTGTATGTTTAACCTTTTCTTGCTACAACAACCACAACAAAGAGAATAGGCACTTATTCTTTTTTTTTCGTGCCCACCCCCAGGCCGCCGCCCCAACAACCGATTACAAGAAAAAAATGTCGGGGCGGAACGGGCCGAGTTGGTGGGACGGGCCCGGGGTGGGGGGGGGGAACGGGCCAAAGGTGGGGGGGAGAAGGTTTTAGACGAACTGTTCCTTTCCGTCCCGGTGTGCGGGGGGGCCGCTCTCCGCGATTGCGCGTGCAGAATCGTCGCCCCTCCTCTTCTTGCGATTGTAGATGAGCCAGGCCAGCAACAAGAAGCCCAGGCACGGCAGCAGGAGGACAGACAGACAAGGGCAGCCACGCGCTGGCTGGGGGGCCGTGCTGCCCGCGAACAGCCCGTCTGCCGGTAGTGCCGGCAGTTCCAGGCTGAACTCGATGGTCTCGAGCCGCAAACGCCGGCCGCCGTTGACCGCGTACAGGTCCGCGCGGGGGTGCTGCAATAGCGTGGTCAGCCCGCAGAGCCAGCTTTTTTTCCCAACTTCACGGCAGTCTGCGTCGGTGCTCTGCCACTCGAGCCCCACCGGCGGAGCCCGCAGGCTGAATTCGAGCGAAATTCGTGGCGCCGAGGACGCGAGCCGCCGACGACGTGCACCTCCGGGCAAGAATAGCAACCGGACGACCTTGGTGTCGGTAGCGTTGCAGGCCAGCTGTGTTGTCAGGTCAGTGCAGTTTTGTTGCGAGACGTTGCCAGCCGCGAGTAGCAACTGGTTCTGTAACTGGAGTTTGAATTCTAGTGGCAGGCGCGCCGTCTGATTCCGTTGCAGCCCTAGCCATGAGAGCGTGCGTGTGCGCTGCAGCCACAGCTGGCCCCCCAAGTACTGCCGTCCGTCCTGGAGGCGCGTGAGTTGGCAGAGCGATGTGTACAAGAAGTCGAGCCCGAGCAGCGAGGCCGACAGCGAGCCATTTGACGACAGGGCCGAGGGGAAGGGGCCCGCTGGTAAGATCCCGCCCGTGCGACAATGGTCTTCTAGATACAGGAGTTGCAGTTCCTCGTAAATCAGGTCCGTGGGCTCCCGCTGCAGGAGATCGTTGGCGGCGACCACTACGCGCAGGACGGGCTCGGGCTGGCCGCCCGGGGACAGAGCCAGCCCGAGCCCGGATAGGTCGCGCCTGATCTCCGGGCCGACGGGCATCATCGAGGAGGCAGTCGCGGAGGAGCTGGCGGTCGGAGAACGAGTGTCTGAGCCCGAGGTAGTGGCGGAGGCGGTAGGCGTCGCGGAACGGCTCGCCGAGGTAGTTGCGGAGACCGTAGGGGTTGTGAAAAGAGTGTTTGAGATAGAGGTAGTGGCGGAGGCGGTAGGGGTTGCGGAAAGAGTGTTTGAGATAGAGGTAGTTGCGGAGACGGTAGGCGTCGGGGAAGGGCTCGCCGAGCTCGAGGCCGAGACTACGGAGACGGTAGGGGTTGCTTGTTCTTGCCCCTCTCCTTGTCCCTGTCCTTGCCCCTGTCCTTGCCCTTGTCCCTGTCCTTGTCCCTGCCCTTGTCCCTGCCCTTGCCCTTGCCCCTGTCCTTGTCCCTGTCCTTGTCCCTGTCCTTGTCCCTGCCCTTGTCCCTGTCCTTGCCCTTGCCCCTGCCCTTGCCCCTGCCCTTGTCCTTGCCCCTGTCCTTGTCCCTGTCCTTGTCCCGCTACTTCTCGCTATTTCTCGCTTATTTCTCTTTGCGCGGCCTGAACTAATCTTAGGAGAGCGTAAATGAGGCGCCCTTCCAGCTTGTATTCCTCTGGCGCCGAGAGGACGACGACAGTTATTAAAAACGCTAGCCACACGAGTAACCACCACCAACGTGCCGCAATCGGATCGCACACGGCACCAAGCAATCGCAAACGGCGGTTCAGACTCGTATTTATGCCCGCTGTGCCCGGTACGATATGTTGCCGAATATTTCTACCAAGGGAAAGCGTATTCTGTACCGCCGGTCCGCCATAGTATCCTGGCGATGTTTGGGCCCGTCAACAAATGTCCACAGAAGTCGGTGCCAGTCGTGATCGCAACGCAGGGACCCCCGGCAGCTAGCCTTCTGCATCGTCCCGAACATCTTGTTGTCCTTGTGCACGTAGCTGTTGGCTTGCTGGACCACGCAGACCGCCTGCGCGATGAGGGCTAAGATCGTTAGCACGGAGAGGGCTAGCCGCATGTTCTGGTTTTTTTTTTGCTTTTTCGGTCTTTGGCAAAAATAATTTAATTTAGAATACGGTCGTCCTTCCACCACAAACATATCTCAGAGGACGGTGAATGTTGCTCCTTTGTATTTCTTGTGTCTTATTGCCGCGAGGGCGATCACAGTTATTAAAAACACTAGCCACAACACCAGTAGGAGGAAGAAAGATTGCCCAAAGTCATAAATCAGTCCGCCCCAACTTTTTTCGGTATAACTTGTCAGTCCGCGCCGACTTCTTTCGGTATTACTTGTCAGATACTCCCACGCTAGCGAGCAAAAGGCCACGAGACAGAACGCCGAGAAGATACAAAAAAGACCTATGAAAGCGAAAAGCGTATTGAAGAAGGAAATGCCTTCAAAGACGAATTTGAAATCTGCTTCATAGGGAATCTCGGCTCTGTTATGAACAGAGTTGTTGCACATTACTTCGATCGTAAACGGCGGTTTTGACTTATGCCCACTGAGCCGATACGTTATGTTGCCAAATATGTCAACCAAGGGAAAGCGCACCCTGTACAGCCGGTCCGTCCCCCAAAAGTTTTGGTTCGGGTCCTCTACGCCTGCTTCGATCAGTGGGTGCCAACCATGGTCGCAACGCAGGGACCCGCGGCAGCTAGCTTTTTGCATAAATGTTTTGGTGTCCTTGTGCAAATGGGTTTCGACCCGCCGGACCTCGCAGACTGCCTGCGCAACGGATGTCAGGGCTAGGGCGTGCCAGAGTAGTCGCATTTTTATAATCCTTACTAAAAGAAGTAGGACAGGAGAGAGAAAAAAAATGAAGCACAGCGACAGCGATTCCTCTTATTTTTTTGTTGTTCTTGCCCTTTCGTTTTTATTTGGATCACACACTAACTGGTTTGTTTTTGGTGGCACTAGCAAAACATAGACAAAGGGGCCCGGGGGAGGGGGGGGGGGCGCGGTTGTGGCTGCACTCTTGTCTGTTTTTTTTTCTTGCTGCTTGCCCCACAGAAAAAAGGTAGGGAATATGCAGGAGGGGGAAAGGTTTTCGCCCTCCCTCTTTTCCCCCCCCCCCCCCCCCCGCCCTTGATTGTCCTTATTTTCTCGCGCTCTCTCTCTCTCTTCGAGGGGGGGGTCTTGAACCGCGTTTCTTGTTAGATTTCTGAAAATATCGCGCTAGCCCGGAGTTTAGGCGCCAGTGCCGCGAGGACAATCGTAGGTATTAGAAACGCCACGACCACGGTCACGAAGCAACAAGTCATCTGATTACACCATGTCCCCTTGCCTCTGCTGGCCTGTCGTTCAGCGATCGTGTAACAAACGCCGAGTAAAAAGAAAAAACCCGCCAGTACTGCACAAGCGACCAGGGCAGCGTAAGCGCTTTTGGGTTCAAGGACGAAACTGAATGTTGTCTGATAAGAAATCTCGGCGCCACGAACTCTGTCCTCTACGCTTAAGCACCGCAATTGGATCGTGAACGGCGGCTCCTCGACGCTTTGATTACGGTCGTCAACGTAGAGGTACTCGAAGGACCCTGCTTTTTCACTTAGGCTCTTATGTTCGTTGATCCGGTAACGGCGGCCCGCCTTCCCGTCCGCCTCCACCCTCAGCAGCGGGTGCGGGTGTACGCTGCAACGCAGAGGCCCCCAACAGTCTGCTTGTTGCAACGGCGCTTTCAGTGCTTTGCTTTCGACTTGCTGGAACTCGCAGGCTGCCTGGGCAACCGATGTCAACGCTAAGACCATGGCTAGCCACATTTTTTTGAGGGTTTCACACTTTGTTATTTTTAGAGCTCAAATACTCCCAAAAAAAGGCAGGTTGTGAGCCCTCTTGTTCCTGTCTCCCCCTCAATCCGTGGCGGCGCTTCGGGGGGTGGGGCAAGGAGCGAACAGAAAACCAAAAAAGCCCCGGACGGGGGAGATTTGGGAAAAACCTCCCCCGGGGGCGGGGGAGAGAGGATAGAAAGAAGGAAGCGGGGGGGGGGCCACCAACCAACGAAAAAAAGGCATTGCCGGCGGGGAGAGGGGGCCCACCAACCAACGAAAAAAGGCGTTGCCGCGGGGGGGGGGGGGCCGCGCAAGAGATTCGCACCAACCCCTCTATTCGCGCGCCAGAGGGGCTTCGTGCAGAAATCGTCCCCCTCCATGAGCAAACGCGCAGCCAAGGAACAGAGCGGCAAGGCCAAGAAGGCCCGCCACGACAAGGGGGAAGAGGCTTCGGAGTGGGACGCAGAATCGAAGCGCGTCTGCACGGAGGCCGCCGCCGAGCCAGTCGGCCGCTTCTTTGGCAACCTGACGCCGGAGAACTGGGTGTCGGAGCTGTTGCGGCGCAGCCTGGAGCCGGCAACCAACCTCGAAGGCCTGGTCCCTCTCGGCGAGGTGCCCGACGAACTCTTTGCGGGGCTCGACAAGGTGTACAAAACGCTGCACAGCGGCTTCTGGCAATCGTTCGTGGACACCAGCTTCTTGCTGCAGTACACGCTCGTGCGAGTTCACTCCCCCGCTACGGGCCGCGGCTGGCTCGAACTCGTGCGCTTCCTGCCCCCGCCGAGCGAAATCTACCAGCTCAAGAAAGAGGCGTCGTACAAGGACGCGAACAAGGAAATCGTGTCCCTCAAGTTCCGTGCCGACCCCCAGTCCGGCAGGCTGTTCAAGAAGGGCTACCTGCTGGCGACGCCCCCGGGCGTGATCGGCGGGGGCTGCAAGCTCTTCTTTTCCAGCCACGCGACGGAAGCGGAGAAGGCCACCTATGGGTGGCTCTGCTACGGCTCGTACCGCGACCCCGAAGACTTTGCGCACAGGTACAACTCGGACCCCCTGG
>WBZZ01000697.1:40000-60000 GCA_019918135.1 Paulinella micropora
ATAATAGTGCTTCTCTGTCAATGGCTGATGCATTTCTGCACATGCGCCTCCATCGTCTCACCCGTGAGGGGAGTACGAAGAATTGACGATAGGCTCTAATGACACCCCCGCAAGGGCAGTTCCAACACTTCCAGACGGGCCGGTATGTTCAATGAAAATACTGGTCCAGACAGATCGGTATGTTCAATGAAAATACTGGTGGCACCGACGGGAATCGAACTGGCGACAGGGCCCAGATGGTAGAACTTGACTACTGGGCTATCACGGTGTCCAAATAATAATAATAATAATTATAATAATAATAATAATAATAATGATATACTTCCTCTAAGGCATACTGATGCAGCTGATGGCACGATCCGTTTCCGACATGAGCCTCCATGCCCTTGTTCGAGGTGCTCCATCCCCACCTAGTCAGTCTCTCGACTGATTATAGGGGCCACCGATGGAGCTCCTGAGGGCAAGACTACACTAAGCCGAGGTTATTCCGCAGTCCCAACAACCTCTTGCAAAACGTTGCCGCATGTGCAAGTGCGTACACCAAGCATGGTTGCTAGAACTACCTCAAAACCCCACCCGTAACAATTTGGTATCTGCTGGGTCCACGGGCTATCAACCGGCATAGCGGAGTTTAAGGTCTTCGACAGGCGCCCAACGACCCTCCTCCCCAGCATCATCCACCAAATGGTTTGAGTTGGCATCACAATTTAACGCCATAAGGCCATTGGGCTGGAGCTCTGATAAACAAGCGTGACTAAGTTTTTATCATCAGGTGTTACCCTCAAATACATCACAGTCAACACTTCGAGAAGAAATATATACTTCCTCTAAGAATAATAACAATAATAATAATAATAGTGCTTCTCTGTCAATGGCTGATGCATTTCTGCACATGCGCCTCCATCGTCTCACCCGTGAGGGGAGTACGAAGAATTGACGATAAGCTCTAATGACACCCCCGCAAGGGCAGTTCCAACACTTCCAGACGGACCGGTATGTTCAATGAAAATACTGGTCCAGACGGAGCGGTATGTTAATAATAATAATAATAATAATAATAATAATAATAATAATAATAATAATAATAATAATATGTATGTATGTATGTATGTATGTATGTATGTATGTATGTATATATGTATATATGTATGTATGTGTATGTATGTACGTAATACTATGTATATTAGTTTGTATGCATGTGTGTTTGTATGTATGTACGTATGTATGTATGTATGTATGTATGTATGTATGTTATGTATTATGTTATGTATGTATGTATATATGTACGTATCTATGTATGTATATACGTATGTCTGTATGTATGTATGTATGTATGTATGTATGTACGTATGTACGTATGTATGTATGCATGCATGTTTGTATGTACTTATGTATGTATGTATGGTATGTATATATGTATGTATGTACGTAGGTACTATGTATATATGTTTGTTGGTTTGTATGTATGTATGTATGTATGTATGTATGCACGTATGTATGAATGTACGTATGTATGTATGTATGTAAGTATGTAAGTATGTATGTATGTAGGTATGTACGTATGTATGTGTATGTATGTATGTACGTATGTATATACGTTGGTATGCATGTATGTTTGTATGTATGTACGTATGTATGTAATATTGTATGTATGTATGTATGTTATGTATTATGTTATGTATGTATGCATATATGTACGTATGTATGTATGAATGTACGTATGTCTGTATGTATATATGTATGTATGTATGTATGTATGTATGTATGTATGTACGTATGTACGTATGTGTGGATGCATGCATGTTTGTATGTATGTATGTATGTATCTATCTATCTATGTATGTATGATATATTTATGCATGCATGTATATTTGTATGGATGTATGTGTGTATGTACGTAGTTATGTTTGTATGTATGTAAAAATAGAGAGACAGAAAGAGAGAAAGAAATAGAGAGAGAAAGAGAGAGTGAGACAGATAGACAAAGAGACAGAGAGACAGAGAGAGACAGAGAGACAGAGAGAGACAGAGACAGAGAGAGACAGAGAGAGAGAGAGAGCGCATACAAAGAGACAGAGAGACAGAGAGAGACAGAGAGAGAGACAGAGAGAGACAGAGAGAGAGAGAGAGACAAAGAGACAGAGAGACATACAAAGAGACAGACAAAGAGACATACAAAGAGGCAGAGAGAGAGAGACAGAGAGACAGAGAGAAAGAGAGAGACAGAGAGAGAGACAGAGAGAGAAAGAGAGAGAGAGAGAGACAGAGAGACAGAGAGACAGAGAGAGAGAGAGAGACAGACAGAGACAGAGAGAGACAGAGAGAGACAGAGAGAGACAGAGAGAGACAGAGAGAGACAGAGAGAGACAGAGAGAGACAGAGAGAGAGACAGCGAGACAGAGAGAGAGAGAGAGAGAGTGAGAGAGAGAGAGAGTGTGTGTGAGAGAGAGAGAGACACAGAGAGAGAGAGAGAGAGAAAGAGAGAGAGTGTGTGTGTGAGAGAGAGAGAAAGAAAGAAGTGGAGAGAGAGAGAGAGAGGAAGAATTGGAGAGAGAGAGAGAGAGAGAAAGAAAGAATTGGAGAGAGAGAAAGAGAGAGAGAGAGAGAGAAAGAATTGGAGAGAGAGAGAGACATGAATGTATGTACGTTGTGTATTATGTTATGTATGTATGTATATATGTACGTATGTATATATGAATGTAATAATAATAATAATAATAATAATAATAATAATAATAATAATAATAATAATAATAATAGGCTTCCTCAGACTATAGCATCAGATCCAGATCCTGGACATGTGCCTCCATTGGGTCACCGGGGTCAGCCGATCCCAACGCATTGTCAGGACACCAAACAGACATAGCAGCAACAGCAACAGCAGGGGCAGATGGGGGCTGTGAAGTGCATGAAGAGCTAGATGCGAGGGTGTTAGCTGAAGAGAAAAACTCGGAGACACTACGCTGCGCTCCCGAACCCCTCTCTCTAGCCAGGACGTCCACACTGCGCGGACGGCCGCGCCGCGCAACATCAACGTCACTTGGGGGCGAGGGTGGGACAGAAGCTGATGGAACCTCAGTGAGGTCAATCACCTCCTCGCCCCCACCCTCCACCCCAAGCTCCTCCCTTTTACCCTCCCTAGCAGACCAACACTCAGACACATATGATCCAGATAACACATCCAACTTTGGAGGGGGACGCAACGCTGTAACCCCTAACAACGCAGCAAGCCTAAAGTTACTGCGGAAGCGCGACTTCCCCTGAAAAAGCTTACAAAACAATCGTGATTGATCCACAGGCGACATATCGTCCCAACCCTGCCGCACAGAGCCCTCCCGCTCCCGCCCAAGCAACACATCCTCCACCACAACCTCACCGCCTACGACCTCACCACCCTCCTCATTCCCTCCATCCCCCTCAGCAGCCCCCACAGCCATGCCACCGAGCCTCTGCATACTCAGCAACAGCTGCTTACGTCTCCCCTCATGCATGGGGCAATCCCATAAGAAGTGCGCAAGGGACTCATTGACATCATCATGACAACAGAAGCAGCGAGGGGACATGCCACTGACCAACTTGCTGCGGTACAACCGAAGGCGGTTGTTGCAGCTGAGCAACCTTCTCCGAAGCAGATTATAATGCGCATCATCAAGGGCTACCCATCTTGGGAACTCCTTAGTTCCAAAGACTTGTCTCAGGATGACTCGCAGGCCATCAGTAAGATCGCTGCCTGCCTCTCGCTTGTCCCACATCAGTTGCTGCACCATCTTGACGTCCTGCTGAAGGGCCCACTTGTCCACAGTCGAACTCCAACCCTCGAGGTCCTTCTCTGAGCTATTTAGGAGCTCCTGAAGCCCTTGTTGTAGATCCATTGAGTCCCTGATAGCGCCTTCGGCCTCCGCAGTCCAGTCGGATTTGACTTGAGATGCGATGACAGGAAATCGCTTCTCCGGTAGAACACGCAGCCGTCCATAGAACTTCAGTTGCGCCGCCCGCCGCAAACGCTCCGCACTGTAAGAGCGCGCCAGAAAGAGTGTAATCCACTTGCTTGTCTTAGGGCTGATGCCGAGAATCATCCTCATGGGGCGCAGCATTGCTGCCTCCAGCTTGGTGAGCTGCGATACGGGGGCACGCCAGACATCGAAGGCGTACTTCAGCTTGGCCCCCACAAGTTGATTCCAGCACATGAGACGATACCTAGCTTGTATCTCACCTGCACACCACAAAGAGTACCAACCTGCGGTGGCGACTTCAGTGACACGCGTAGCCCGCAGGGCCTGCTCCTTCCACTTCAGGTCGTCGGTGATAACCACTCGCAGGTACTTGTACTGACTGGTGACACAAAGCTTCTGGCCGCAAAACCACACCACGGGCTCACCTCGCTCCCTGATACTTGGTCGTTTTGCCTTGCTCGACGTGTAAATGGGCATGATTTCCGTCTTGCCGGGCTTCAAGTTGACTTCCAGCCGGTAATCTTCCGCGAACTTGGCCACAACATTGACCATCTTCTGGAGCTCGGTGCGACTGTGAGCGATGAGGGCCACGTCGTCCGCGTATAGAAGTGCCTTGATGTCGTTCAGCCGCTTCACATCCGTGATCTTGAGGGCACTCGCCAGCCGATCACACAGCTCATCCATAAAGACGTTGAAGAGTGTGGGAGAGAGAGGGGACCCCTGTTGGACGCCTAAACCCTCCAGTACTTCGGGGGTGAGTGCTCCATCAACTAGCACTTGCGACGAAGTCTGCTCGTAGCACCTGCGTAGCGTGCGCCAGAACTTGCCCCTTACACCCAGCTTCCAGAGCCTCTCAAATAGGCCATCTCTCCAAACAGACGGGAAAGCCTTGCGTAGATCGACGAACAGGACATACGACTCCCGCTTCTGCTGCTGACGCCCCTTCAACCTCTGCCAAAGGGTAAAGACCCGATCCGTAGTGCGACGCCCCGGGCGGAAGCCTCCCTGCTCTGGACGTAGCTTATCCGGGCCATCCACGAAGAGCGTTAGACGAGTAGCTAATAAGGACAGATACAGCTTACCAATAATCGAGATATCCCTCCAGTTGTCAGGATCCGTATGATCCCCACCCTTGGGGATATTGACGATGATTCCCTTGCCCCAAGCTTTTGGAGTCCTCTCGGCTTCTCGAATCCAGTTGAAGTACTGCGTTAAGTAGCCATTGATGTAGGCGCCGCCATACTTGAGCATCTCGTTCTTCACTTTGTCCTCGCAAGCTTTGTGGTTATTCAGGGCACGTTGCCTTGCAAGGACCTCCTCTTGCGTGAACGGCTTGTCCAGCTCTTCGCAAGTGTCTTCACCTACTTCGTGCTCCTTCATAGCCCGGGCCACCTCATCTCTGAAGCGATCGTTCCAGTGGAACTGCCGCTTAGCTTCGGCTTCCTCTCACTCCAGCGAGCCTGCTTCTGCACAGCACACCACAACAGCCGCACTTGCCGGATTTTCCCGTGGCTTCACCGAATTTTTCCGAAATTCCTCCCACCGAGCGACCTTTTCCGGCAGCGTACACGCCAGTGAGCCATCCTCCCTTTGCACCGGCGCGGAGACCTTCGTTCTGCGTGCCCCGCCAAGCCGCTTCGCGAGTAGCCAAAAGCGCTTTGAGGATTGCTCGCGTTGACATTTGACCGCTTCTTCCTGCACTTGCTTGAAGGAGGCGGACTTCTTGGCCCGAGTTGCCTTCCGAATTTGCTTGCGGAGCCGTAGCCAATTCAGACGGGCTTCCGCATTCGATTCATCCCTCCTGTATGCTGCGTAGGCCTCCCGGCGCTGCTGAATGAGCTCCTTTAGCTCCCCGTCGAACCAATTGTTGGTGAAACGGGGTCGTATACATCTGGAGCCAAGGACCCGGTGCGCCGCCATTCGGAAGGACTGCGCCACTCGCTCGGTGACGTCATCTACCAACCGTTGGCTGTCGGCACCACCCGATAGGTCAAGCTCAGGCAGCTGATGCACTCCAAGCTTCTGTAGGCAATGCTGGAATACGTCATCGAACTTGTCGCGTAGATAATCCAGCGCTTGCTTCGCAGCGTGATCATTACCCGAGACACCAGCACCAATAAGCTTATCAACACGAAAGGACCTGTAAGGTTTCGCAGCCCGCTTTGGCCGGCGCTGGCCGCTCCACGTCAGTTCGGCCCATACTGCCTTGTGGTCCGTATCAAGATCATCTTCGCATACTCCGAACTTTGCTCCAGATGCCAAGCCAGGCGACGCGCAGATGTAATCGAGGAGGTGCTTGCCTGTGCCCATGCCGCGCTGCTCAGGCCGGGACCAGTAGGACCCTTCCACTGGGCACGAGAAGCCGCTCAGATTTCGCAGGCCCGAAGCGACGAGGACAGCCGCGAGTCTCTTGCCGTTCTCCGAACGTACCGGTGCTCCCTTATCATCGACCTCCCCGTGCTGACCGACGATGCCCTCCTCTTTTCGGCTGCATGCCGGCCCGAGCTTCGCGTTGGCATCCGCCACCGTGACCACAAGACCTTTGGCTCCAAAAAAAGCTATAGCTGCCTGCCAGGCCGCATACGCCTCTGACGACTCTTCTTCCTGCGTTTCCTGGGCAAAGTAGCCGTTGCCCACATAGATATCCTGAGTGCCGGTAACACCCGAGGCGATACGCAGCCACACTTGCTGCCGGTGGTCGACGGGGGCTGACACCAGGTTGCAATACGGACCAAGGAAGTTAGCCACCGCGAATAGAACCCACCCTTGCAGCGATTTTTCTCGCTGACCTCCGCAGGTTTTCCAAAAATCCGGAATCCATCCAGGCTGCATTTGGAAAGTTGCTTCTTGCCCATGCGGTGCTCCTGAGCCCCGATGACTAGCCAGCCCTCGTGCTTGTAGAATGATGCCCATTCCGCCGTGCCTACGTTGTCGTATCCCGTTTTACCCTGCCAGTTGTGACTCGCGACGAGTAGCTTGAAGCCGGTATCGAACTGCTTGGAGCGGTGCTTCTTGGCTCGTTTCCGGACCCGACGGCCGCGCTTGGCTTCCGCCCTCGTGCTGCCCCCCTCTGCAGGTGCTTGCGCAGGTTGGTCCCCCACTGCACTGGCCGCCGAATGCAGGGGCACCACATGCACATCAGCACACTCAGACACATACTTAGGTGCATCGGCAGCCAATTCCGAAGACACCACCTGCACATCATCGACACATTCTTCATGCAGAGGCAAGACGCGATATCCTGTCGCAGCTTCCTCCTTCCGGACCGCCGCTTCCCCACGCAGATGGATGCGAATAAACCTTCGGACATGTTCCCTGTCCCTGAACCTGCGCCCAAGGGCCACATTGACCCCTCTGCCGAAGAATTTGAGATGTTTGAGTTGCTGCAACGCCGTCTGCCTGCTGTCATCGTCCTCGTAGACCAGCTCCAGGTGACGAGACATTCGCTGGCCTTGCCACTCCATTACCGGGACCACCAGACCAAGACTGCTCATTTTGGAGGCGATCTCCTGTAGATTGGCGCGTTCTGAGAGCCCCCAGACAATCAGATTACGCCCGTCCTTGTCGTACCGATCTACCCGCCGGTACCGTCGAGGCGGCGGTGCCATCTGCCATATAGCGCCGCTCGCCTTATGTTGAAGCGCCGACCCGTGTGCCAGGTTTGGGGAGGAAGGATGAGGCGCAGCTAAGATAGCCTCTCCACGTTGTTCAGGAATTCCGTCATATACACGAGCCCTCATCCTCCCATCGTGGGACATCGGGCCAGAGCCCGTCGAAGAGGCATTCCCACGGGCATTGTCCAGGTCTTCGGCGATTCTACCTTGTCCCATAAGGGCCACAGTGGTAGCTCCGTGCTTCGCGTATTTGTAATCCATTGAGAGTAGTAGACGGCCAAGGTCGCTGGCCATCACCGCCGCGCCTCTTTACGCCGAGGAAAGCGCCCGTCCATGCAAATAGCATCGGCGGTATCTGCAACACACACTACACGCATTTCCGCCGGTGTCACTGGACGCTGCCGCGTCGCTTCGTGCCCTTCGGCGCCCGCCAGCACCCCCAGCGTCGCCAGAACCTGCCTCACGCACTACATACACTCTCCATCGCATCGCCAACGCCTCTACTCTCATGCCTTATGGACTTTCAGCTGCTCCTAACAATACACATCATGAGGTACGGGTGTCCCCGAGTGGAGCCAGATCGGACGGCGTGCCGCTGAAACTCCTTCCCCCACGTGGGTATAGAAGGCGCGAACCTAGCGGTACCTATAGGGTCTTACAGACAAGTATAGTAATCCCAGCCGAAGCTGCTCAGTTAGAAATGCAACGGTGGAGGGTGTGAATGCATGGGGCAAGGCACGGCAACGCAGCAAGGCACTGGCAAGGCATTGGGACCGACTGAAGCCCCTCTCCAACGTGCGCTCATCATGTGTTCCAGTTAGGCAACCCCGAAGAAGCGAAGATAGGGAGGAGACAAAACCCAGATAGGATGAAGATAGGATTAACATGAAGCCGAAATGGAGCCGAGTTGGAACAGGTCAACTCAGCCCCATCTCGGCTCAATGTGAATCCTATCTTCAACCCATCTCGGTACTGTTTCCTCCGAATGCTCACCTCAACAAGATCACCAAACCGGAACTGGAAGCCCCCAGGCATTTACTCGGCAGGAAATTCGGCGAAAATGGGCTAACCAGGAAACCAGACCCAAACCAACAGCCAAGAAAAACGAGCCAACCAACAATCCAACAGACAACCCCGCAACCTGCCTGGCCGAACCCCTACCGAGTAAATGCCCAGTTGAGAGTTGCGCATATCCCGGTGAACGCCCTCCCCAAGCGGTCACCTTCGTGGGGAGAGGCCCAACCACCTCCTCTTCCCATGGAGTGCCATCTTGTGCACCCCTCCAGAATAATAATAATAATAATAAGAATAATAAGAATAATAGTGTATCTCCTGCCAATTGCTGAGCCAAAAGGCCATGTGCATCCAGTCCTCCATTCCATAAGGAAAGTCTCCACACCAATCGGTGGAATAAAGGAAGTGACGGCATAGAACATTACTCTAGGAGCTTTATACCAATCAGCCCATGGAAAGGACCGATGGCATATGTACTCCCTAATAATAATAATAATAATAATAATAATAATAATAATAATAATAATAATAATAGTGCTTCTCTGTCAATGGCTGATGCAAATCTGCACATGCGCCTCCATCGTCTCACCCGTGAGGGGAGTACGAAGAATTGACGATAGGCTCTAATGACACCCCCGCACGGGCAGTTCCAACACTTCCAGACGGACCGGTATGTTCAATGAAAATACTGGTGGCACCGACGGGAATCGAACTGGCGACAGGGCCCAGATGGTAGAACTTGACCACTGGGCTATCACGGTGTCCAATAATAATAATAATAATAATAATAATAGTGCTTCTCTGTCAATGGCTGATGCATTTCTGCACATGCGCCTCCATCGTCTCACCCGTGAGGGGAGTACGAAGAATTGACGATAAGCTCTAATGACACCCCCGCAAGGGCAGTTCCAACACTTCCAGACGGGCCGGTATGTTCAATGAAAATACTGGTCTATGTTCAATGAAAATACTGGTGGCACCGACGGGAATCGAACTGGCGACAGGGTCCAGATGGTAGAACTTGACCACTGGGCTATCACGGTGTCCATAATAATAATAATAATAATAATAATAATAATAATAATAATAATAATAATAATAATAATAATAATAATAATAATAATAATAATAATAGTGCTTCTCTGTCAATGGCTGATGCATTTCTGCACATGCGCCTCCATCGTCTCACCCGTGAGGGGAGTACGAAGAATTGACGATAAGCTCTAATGACACTCCCGCAAGGGCAGTTCCAACACTTCCAGACGGGCCGGTATGTTCAATGAAAATACTGGTCCAGAAATAGACCGGTATGTTCAATGAAAATACTGGTGGCACCGACGGGAATCGAACTGGCGACAGGGCCCAGATGGTAGAACTTGACCACTGGGCTATCACGGTGTCCATAATAATAATAATAATAATAATAATAATAATAATAATAATAATGTATGTATGTATGTATGTACGTAATACTATGTATATTAGTTTGTATGCATATGTGTTTGTATGTATGTATGTACGTATGTATGTATGTATGTTTGTTATGTATTATGTTATGTATGTCTGTATATATGTACGCTTGTATGTATGAATGTAATAATAATAATAATAACAGTAATAATAATAGACTTATCAGTCAATTGGCCTTTGATCCTGTCGGACATGTGCCTCCCTCGTCAGCACGGGGCCGTTCGGTGACGCGGCTCCGCTCCAAAGACTCCACTGGCGGTGCAATTTGCAAATGAGCGTGCTGTGCATGTGCAAATGGGTGCAAGGAGTGAGAGGAGTTATCTGCCGAGAAGAAGTCCGCGACGCTGCGCTGACCTCCACCTACAACAGATCTAGCAAGACATTCTACCTGACTAGGCATTCCCCTCCTACTTCTACCCACCTCCTGAACGACCGTGAGGTCGATCACCTCCTCCTCCTCCTCCGCCCCCTCTGCCTCCCTGATCTGCGCCTCCAACTCCTCCCACTCCTTCCAGATGGTGGCAACAAACCTTCCTAACTCCTCCTCCACCCCTTCTGGGACAGGGATAAACAAAACGCCGAGCATCGCCGCCATCTTTTCATCCTCCCCCTTCAGCCATTCCTCTTTGAAGAGCCTCATTTCCTCCTCCGCCTCCCGCAGTTCCCTGTGATAAAGCCCTCCTCGATTCAGCATGAGGGGCTGCCGGGCTTGCGCCTCATTGATAAACTTAAACAGTGCCTCACGAGAGCTCGCAAACGTTGGGCAATGCAGCAGGAAGTGACGTAACGACTCGTTAACCTCAGTGCAACACAAGGCGAAACAGCTTGAGCAGTCCGGCGAGCATGAGCCAAATTTGGATCGGTAGAGGCGAAGGCGATTGTTGAGCTGCAACAATCGCCTTCTGATAAGGTTGTGACTTCCCCCCTCCAGCGCCCGCCAACGTGGGAAAGCAGAGCGGGAAGACATCTGGCTAAGCAGCACCCTAAGCCCATCAGAGGGCTTAGCCTGCCGCTCCCAGCCAGCTACTTCCTGCCGGACAGACCATTGCTTTACCACCTCGTTCCAGTTCGCCAGAGCGGCCCGCCAGTCCTTATCATCTACCGTGCCATCTTCGTTCACGACCCGCTTGAGCGCGTCCAAGCCCTCCCGCAGCCTGTGATCTGCTAAGATCAAATTTTGCGTATCGTCCTTCCATTTGCACCGACCCGTGTTGTAAAGCCTGCGTGTTAGCGCTGTGTTGCCCAGTAACTCGATGCGCCCTAGGAACCGAAGCCGGGCCGCCTTGGCAAGGATGCTAAAACTCGGCGTGCGGCCTAAACCCCTGGTGATGCAGCCGCTTGTGCGCGTACCAACACCCAAGATGACCCGCAGGGGCGCTACCAACGCGCCCTCCAGCTTACTCAGCTTGTTGGCGCCCGGCAGATCCCAAAAAGCCGATGCGTAAAGCAACTTTGCGCCAACCATTTGCTGCCAATTCATCAGCCGAAGACGCGCTGGAACTTCGTGGGCAATCCAGAGGGGTAGTAGGCAGCCGTTCCCGCTACAGTGATTTCCGCCGCCCGCTTCGCTTGCGGTTCATCGGAGAGGGTGTCCGTGAGCAGAACTCCCAGGTATTTGTAGTGGTCGGTGACGTTGAGAACCTTGCCCCGGAACCTCACGCACGGGGGCGACTTTTTTGACTTGGCGTGCCCGTATATCGGCATGACTTCCGTCTTGCCCGGTTTCAGGTTGATTTCAAGCCGATAGTCCCCCACGAATGTCGCCACGACATTTACAATCTGTTGAAGCTCCGTGACACTATGCGCAATTACCGCAACGTCGTCGGCGTAAAGCAGGGTCCGTATGTCTTCGATGCGGTTGAGGTCCTCGATCTCCAACTCTTTCGCGATTCGGACCGTTAGCTCATCCATGAAGACGTTGAACAGCGACGGTGACAACGGCGACCCTTGCTGAACTCCCTGCTGGCCTTCAACCAGACGTAGCTACCAACGATCTCTTGCGGCGAGTATGCTAGCATTGCTGGCTCCATCTTCGACCCCACGGGCAGCCATGGCGTCTTAGCCTGCATCCATTGTCGTCCGTCACTCCTCTTGAACCGGGCCAGTAGCGTCGCAATGTATTCCCTCTGATGGATTGTGATCGTCAGCACTCCCCCTGAACGACGCACCCCAAACTCCAGAGACAGGAACTTCTTGACCAGCCCAAGATCCTTCACGTTGCCCCATGCACGGTTGAGCTTGCTGACGTACTTCCGACGGCTCTCTTCTGACGCAGACACATGTATGTTGTCATCTACATGGTACGTCAAGATCTCCGTCTTCTTCGTTTGCTCATCAATCCTCCCAAACAGTATGGGCTCAATGACGCTCTGACTGAAGCCCATCTTCTTTTGAGTAGGGACTACCCTATTATTCCAGTAAATATGACCGGAGGGCTTCAATCCGTTAACACCACCAAGGGCTTCCCACACAACGTTGGGTGGCGTGTACCCCGCTGGAGGCTGTAACCACACCGGAACATGCAGCTTTACTTGAGGGAAGGCGCCCTCCTCGTCCATGCCATAGACGTCCATGTCCTGTAGGGCCGCCAGTGCACACGTTAACCACACTACTTCAACCCTGCAAGTAGGCAAGTCAATCCTGTCATATTGCCACGATGGCTGTCTGAACCCTATTCCAGCGATCCTTGACTTCGTCTCCACCGATGGGCCGTCAGCCGTCTGACGCTTTTCGAAGTCAACAAACCGTGTCGGTACCAACGGTTCTCCAGGAGGCTTGTCTGAAACATGCCTCTCAACAATAGCCCCCAGCTTGAGGTGCTTGTCGATGTCTGCGAAGCGTGACTCATTGAACCTGCCTGACGCTGTGGCTTCTCGATAAGGAACAGGAACAGAAACTAGGTACGCTCCCGAGCTGAAGTTGGAAGCCTTCGTCTTCATCCTCGACCTCTTCCCTTCGACTACGTTGGACTCTTCCACAGCAGCACCCGTCCACTCCACAGGCACCCCTCTGGCATCCCTCTTCCCTTCAGGCTGCCCCACACGTCTGCCTAACGAGAAACGAGGCAAATGAGCATCACAGGGGTCTGTCGCCTCCTACCACCCCCCTCTCTGCCTTCATCTTGTTCGTCGTCGTACCCAACAAGTGCTACAACGCCACTATCATCCTCACGCACCCCTCGTGCAGCAACAGGTACCTCCTTGTCTGGCGACTGGTTAACGACTCCCTCTACGTCGTCCTCTTCCTTCCCAGTGACCACTTCCAGTAGGCCGTTAAGCAAGTTTTGCTCACTTGGGTGAAAAATGTGCCGGTGTACCCGCCACTTTTGTCGTCTTTTTCCCGAGCTGGAGTGGCAGTTTGGAAAAGGTGTTGCTTTGATTCAGCCATGCGTCCACGAGGATAGAGTGTAGGCCATCCATGCACTGTAGCATCCCGCACCACCATGTCTGCTGTCGTCACAAGCTTGCTGTCGTAATAGCTCCACACCTTGTATGACGATTTCTTCTGTGTTGATGCCCATGAACACTCCCGGTGCTCCCTTCTCGTGTCCCTTCTTGCCTCCTTTGTAGAAAACGCATAAACGTCCAAAAGGCTTGAGGACAGAGTGATGGAGAGGAGGCCTCTTATAGAATGCATCATGCCTCGACACTTTTGCTCCTGCCCTGCCTTGCATATTTATCAAAAACACAGCGTAGTCATTGACAACCGCTAACGGTAGGAAGTAGACCGGTACACTTATTGCGGTTAGCAACGTAGCTGCCAGCGAAAACACAACCTGTATCGCTGCCTCTGCGTAGGCATCCTTGTTGGGGTCGTCTTGCACCGGTAGCCGTTGCTCCACACCAACACTTGACAAGTAGCCATTCACAGCCTTCGCAATCCACTCTTTGTCGGTTCTGAATTGCTTCATTGGTCTGCCAGTTTGCGTCTTGGACCACACCTGGACTTCTGTTAGCTGTTGCAATGCTATCTCAGAGGCCCTAGTGGGGTTCCACCTTACCTCTGATGAAGCCTGAGACGTTCTCAACGAACAGCAATAAGTAGGGTGTCTTCCCGTACAATAGGAACGCTATGCGTCCTGTCCCATCTGCACTCCAATCTTCTCCCACCTCGTTGCAGATAGTAAGAGATGCTCCCTCGAACGAAGCGTGCTTCTTTATCTTCGTCGTAGCACACGCCATGCACGTACACTTAGCCACTCCTCCTTTATGTTTGACAGTCAGTCCATTCTGTTTGAGGAATTGCCTTGCCATTGTTTCACCAAAGTGAAAGATGTCGTTGATCTCCCGCATGTCCACTGCTGTAGTAGGCTTCATGCTTGTCGACCAGAATGCTGCCTTGCAGCCCGGGTAAGGTTGGCATTCTCTCCTCTCTTTCTTCCATCCAGGGGGTGCTATAGTTGTAAATGTATACTGACAGGACTCCGCATCGAAGTTGCCAATAAGTACTTTGTCCCTCTGCTCAACGTCAATTCTTCGCCGAGTAACGAAGAATTCGTCGTCCTGCATAACGATCACGAATCCTGCGCGCTGAAGGCGCCCCGCAGAGAACAGCGTCCTGTCTAGGGTAGGCAAACCATAAGTTTCGCTCATTTCCACTTCTTGGGCATTTCCTTCCCCCTTCATCCCCAGAAACAAAGTGCCTCCCCTGAATTCCGTCGCAGAGATGCCAGATATGCCTCTGACTGCCAGCGAGTCATCATTCTGCACCTCCTCCAGTGCGTCCTCCATCGGCACCATGTGCTGCGCTGATCCCGAGTCCAGGTAAACCGTATATGGGTCCTGATCCCTATTCACACCATCAGCCATGTGTGACACAGGTCCCTGTCCCCCTTCATCATTCCCAAGACCCGTCTCAGTGCTCCCCAGACTCGGTCCGCCTTGTCCCCTGTCCCGAACATCCCTTCCTGTATCTCCATCACCTTCCTCTTGCCCAGGCGGCGTCTCCGGCGGCTTCTTCTCTTCCTCATCCGCCACTCCCCCAGTCGCCTCTCTAGGTACCGGGTCCACGCCCAAGCTCTTTCTCTCCTTGTTTTCCAGCGTGATCACGGTCTGCATTTCATCCCATCTCCCCACCTTTCTGGTGTCGTAGGTAGATCCATCGTCGCTCCCTCTTGCCAGCCTCACCGCTCACCCTATCTCAGGTACCTCTGCACCATCATTCACATCCAGCTGACTGGATGCAGATGTATTTTGTGCAGTGCGATGATGTGCAATTGCCGCTTTCTTTTCTTCCGACGTCACCAGTTGATAGACCGACGGAAAGAAACGCTCCTTGGCGCGTAGTAAGGTATATTCCCGTTTCCGCATGTCGTTTTGCATCTTGTAAGGCCTCCCAACTGACCTCTATGTAGTCTCGGGCAGCCTCAGTGGACTAACCAGCAGCAACGCGTCAGTATATCTTGGCTGCAGTGCCTCAGCCACGTCTCCTTTCCCTCTTCTTGAGTCCAATTGCAGAAGGTTCTGCGCCTCGGCCAATCCATCTTCTGACATCCCTTGTTACAGTAGGCCACGAGCTTGCAGCGAGAACACCATTTCTGCTTCTTGACTTGCGTCTGCAATTCTCGCATTCCGGTGGCATATGCGTGTCCTTATCGCATGGTTCATTCTCCTCCAGTCCCATCGCCCAATGTTCCCAGTCATCTGGGGTCACGCGGATGTTATAGAACCACATCCAAACATGTAGCTCTGGTCTCTGCGCGTTGTTGAAGACAGTTCTGAAGTCGGCAATGTTGACCTTACCATTCCTGGTATCTTCTTCCACCTCCGCATCTGGTGGACCGATGTACATAAACGGAGTTCCTTGCTGTGCCATATATGCATAGCCAATCTTCTTCTCTCCCTTCGCAGGCGCCGATCTTAGCACCGATCCATCCGCTGGCAAGTAGACGTCGTCGTCAACGGCCACTCTCGGGACAGGTTCAACCATTTCTTTTCTCCACTCTCGTTGACGTAGCGCCATACAGGACACGGCCGCTGCGGGAGGGGTCTTCGCGGCACCCTGGGCTTTCCGTCCTTGATCTTTCCCGCCTTTGCCCTTCGCCGTTTCCTTCTGCGGCTTTTCTTTAGGAACTTTCTTGCGGTATCTGTCCTTAAGCGCTGGGCAACTCTTTCCCACATGATCATGGCCAGGTATGCGGCACTTCTCCATGCAGCGAAAATATTTGTGCTCCTTTGAACAGTTGTAACACTCTATCTTCTGACGCCCTTTGTCACCCTTGGACTCTTGCTGGCCAGCCCACATCGCCGCTTCCTCTTTGCCGGTCGATCGTTGAGCCTCGTTCGCAATAGCCCGCCGTTGAAACGCATTCTCAAAAGAGTCCCAATCCGCCGATGGTGCTGTCACCTGCGCGTCGAGAAATTGCTTCCACAGGTGTTTATCCGCACACTTGGCCAACGCAGTCTTGATGAATTGCACTTGCAGGCCCGCCCCGATCGGCTCCCCATGGTCCTCCAGGAACTCGCAGTGCGTCATGAAATTCCGGAGCTGCGCCATCATGTCGTCCTTTACGTTAAACTGCCAATTACTCACCAGACTGTTGCGCTTCTGCATCTGATGAACTTCAGTGCCCTGGTACCGTTGCCGCAGTACATTGATTAGCTCCTCCGGCCTTAACGTAGGTTTCCGTACTAGATGACGGACAATCCTCTCGGCCGGCGATCCATACTCCAGGGCTTTGTACAACCACATAAATATCTGTGCCCTTCTGGCAAGTATCTTCCGGCGTTGGACCATGGTCAGGTTTACAACCGGTGCTGGCGCCGGTCTCGCAGCTCTCCCCCGTCTCCCAGCCCTTGGGTCTGGTTTCTCCTCCTCTGGGTCACCGTAGGCTGCATCCGCAGGCACTCCTGGGGCCGCGGCCTTCAATTCCGCCTCCACCTCCGATCGCCAGAGTAGGACGTCCTGTAGGGGCGCCACATATTCCCAGCATTCCACCGAACTCAGGTCCACCCGCACCTGCGCAATCCAGTCGTCCCAGCTCCGTCCCTTGATCCCATCGATGATCGCCGGCGCTTTTCCTTGCAGAACAGTAGTCGCCGCGTCCTTTTCTCTGGTAGTAGCAAAAGAACTCATAACCCAGTATGATTAAAATCTCTGGTAGTAAAGTTGACAGGCCGGATAGAGCCGGGACACTTATGTAGATCGCAGTTGATCAGGTTGTGAGATTTTACTGAGTAAAAATTTTTACCGCCAATAATAGCACTGATATACTTAGGCACATGCCTGGCTGACAACTGTAATTGTACTGTTATACCCAATCAATAAGAATTATAATAGTTATAGTCTAAACAAATTGGTAATTACTATCAGCCCTATCGATATCATTTGAAGTGTAACTGCCGTCAGAAATTACCTAACAGCTATTTCACTGCAATGCCCCACAATGCCACTAAAACCCACCATGGAGGGTTTGCGTAAGCACCCGGACTTGTCGAACGACACTGCCTCGAACTTTTCTACCTGTGTCAGTTGGTTGCTTGCCGGATGGTTTACCTTTCCCCCTTTCGCGGCTGGGCACTCCTTACACTCCTTTACTGCTTGCTCATTGGTCTTGTCACCCACTATCCTGATCTCGTACGCCTCACTGATGAGGCGCTGCATGCGGCTTCCGGGCCCCCCAAACTTCTGATGGAGTTGTTCGCTAGTCGACTCAGTGACCTTAGCCATCTCTTTCCCGAAGAAGGCTCTAGCCTCAACCTTATCGGCAGCCAGCTCTTGGTTGGTGGACGTCACGAAACGCCACACCTTATCCTTGGCGTCGAGGTACAGAACCCCGGCCTTAAGTTATGGGGAAATGTCCGGTATCAGGGCCTTGGTGATGTAGCCCTCTCCCTTCTTGTTGAGAACCACGCTGTAACCCTCCTTGGCCAACTGAGGACCGGAGACTAAGGTTTCATCCATGTTGGGGCTAACCCACACACTACCTAGATGTAACCTGTTCTTTTCCCCCTTTCCGTTCACGGTCGTCATGTCTAACGAGCCCTTCTTAGTAACGGTGGTCTCCCCGTTGACTGTGTCTACACGTTTCATCCCTCGCTGGATGTTGAACAGACGTTGTTCTGCTCCGGATCCGGCCGGCAGATAAGGGTCATATCTATCAGATAGCCCTTGTTATTGTTTGCCGGTTTATTACCGCAGAGTCTACGGTCGGTTGGTTTATCCGGACATCACTTAAGATAGACTTAAGGAACTAGAGAGGTTCCATGAACAGTCTTTAATGACGATCGATATCTGATGTCGGAGTAAAGTAGGAAACTGAACTAGAATGGTTAGGTTAACGTTGACTAGAATATATGTAAAGTAGTCCAGTGAAAGTAGGACACTGTAAAGTAGGACACTAAGGACAAACGTGACTTGACGAACCGTAGTCCATCTTGGTCCGTTTTGACCTTACGCACCCAAGTTAACCCAACTATCTTAACTCCGGCTTTCCTAGCCTCACTTTCGTCTACCCATTGGTAGGTCTTGAACTCAGCTATAGAACGTAACTCTTTATCTATCCCTGCCTGTAGATCTTTGAGTGTCATACCCTCTATTGCTAAGTCTGGCGGTAAATGTATGTAACACATCCACTCACTCGCTTCGTCATGTGAAATGCAATCATCCATGTCATACACAGTAGTAACATGATGGGTAGATGTGCGGGAAGGATCTACTTGCTTTCTCACTCTTTTTCCGCTGACTATGTTCGCTGCTGATATCTTGTCACTCTATTTCCAAGTAACTCCCTTGGTTGGGGCCTTACCCTCTATATACTGTGGTGTGGGGTCATGTTGCGCGCTTGGACTGTTCATATCAACAGGCAAGGGTCCTATACTAATGCGCTCATCTATTTGCTACCCCTGGACTGCATCAACCTCATGAGGTTCATGTTCAGTCTCTAGCTTGGCCTCTACCTTATCCTCTACCTCACTGTCTGCGTGCGATGTAGTGGTGGGACTGTGTGGGAATGGTGCAACTGGACTATCAGTGGAACTGGGCTCGAAATCAGCTACCTGGCCAGTTCCTATGGCTATCCCGGTGTCTGAGAACCCCTGTGTGTTGCTGTGGTCTTGTTCATCGTCAAATTCTGGCTGTGTGTCTATCTCCCCCTCAGTTGCATCTTCCCATACAACCTGAGGCTCAATCGACTCAACTACCCTACTGAGATCGAAACGAACATTTCTAACTCCGGATAATACCTTCTGTCCGTCCCAAACTCTGTATAAATTGCGATGCATATCGTATCCTACTAACTTTACTAACTTACCGGGCATCAATCCTTTACCACTTACCTTTCCTACGTGCATCACTCCCATACACCCAAATGGACGTAATTGGTGCGATGGTGGTGCTCGTTTGAATAGTAATTGGTAAGGCGACGTGCCCTTATGCTGTCCTTTAGTTATAGGTAAAATATTATATAGCACAGTGGCTTTATGCTCCATTTCTGCCCAAAAGTTGGACACCGTGATAGCCCAGTGGTCAAGTTCTACCATCTGGGCCCTGTCGCCAGTTCGATTCCCGTCGGTGCCACCAGTATTTTCATTTAACATACCGGTCCGTCTGGAAGTGTTGGAACTGCCCTTGCGGGGGTGTCATTAGAGCCTATCGTCGATTCTTCGTACTCCCCTCACGGGTGAGACGATGGAGGCGCATGTGCAGATTTGCATCAGCCATTGACAGAGAAGCACTATTCTCATTGTTATTATTATTTTTAATTGAAGATTATGATTTGCCATGCAGGACCAGCCTCCTCCATGACCGAATCAACAAGCGCGGCAAATAAAACGGCTGGGTCACCACCCAAAATAAAAAGAAAAACACATGATTGCAGTTGCCTGGGCCCGGACAATGGCTAGACAAGTAAGTAGTTGTTCGTGAGTGTTTGATGCAAGGTGTCAGGATGCCGAAACCAGTTAAAAAGCCGTATTGTGTACAAGAACATAACCAAGCACCCTTCCTGGTA
>WBZZ01000697.1:67500-109855 GCA_019918135.1 Paulinella micropora
GTTCTACTGTGTCGTATGCTTTCGAGAGGTCTACGTAAAGAGCTAGTACTAGCTCTTCTTTATCTTTATGTTTTTGTATTTGGTTTATTATGGTTTGGACTGTCATGGTTGTGCTTGAGTTAGGTCGGAATGCGTATTGTGTATGTGATATTATGTTGTGTTTTGTTAGGTGGTCCATTATTTGTTTATTTATTATTGTGTCAAACACTTTAGCTATTATGGGTAGTAGTGATATCGGTCTGTAGTTGGCTGGCATGCTTGTGTCGCTGGCTTTGTATAGTTCTATTACTTTTGTTGTTTTGAGTGCGTCTGGGTATTTATTTTCATTTATGGTTTTGTTGAAGAGGTTGGTAAGCATAGGTGTGAGGAAGGAGTGCATGTCTTTTATAAGTGTTGGTTTTATTTTGTATATGTCCTCTGCTTTATCTCTGTTCATATTTTTTAGTGTTTTGTTTACAATGTCTTCTGTTGTGTTATGTAGTTTGAAGCTTGGATGTGTTTGTTTGTTTTCTTCCTCTCTGTCTTCTTGTTGTTGTTTGTGTTCGGTTGTTGGTATGCTGTTGCTTGTTTTTTTACCTATTGTTATGTAGTGATCGTTGAGTGCGTTTGCTATTTCTATGGGGTCTGTGTGTGTTTTGTTGTTGTACTGTATTGTGGTTGGTGACGCTCTCGGTGGTTTGTTGTTAGGTACTAATTCTCTGAGTTTTCTGTGTTGTTTTTTTGGGTTGTTTTTATTTTCTTCTAGCGTCTTCATTATTTCGTCTTTTTTGGCTTTGTGTATTATTTTGTCGACTTTGTACCTCTGTGTCCTGTATGCATGTTTGTTTTCTGTTGTCGGGTTATCTCTCCATTTTTTATACAGTAGGTGCTTTTTTCTTATTTGCCTCTTTATTATGGGGCTGCACCAGCTTTTTCTTCTATTGCATTGCTTGGGTTTTCGTTCGAAGTGTTCTATTACTTTTGTTATTGTTGTTTGTATGTATCTAAACTTTTGGTTTGTGTCGCTGCTTTCTGTGTTGTCTTGCGTGATGTATTCTAACTGTGTTTTGAGGTTTGCTAGGATTGCGTCTTTGTTTTTGTCGTACATGTTTTTGGTAAGTCTGGGTGTGTTGTCTGTGTCTGGTTTTCTTGTGCGGGTGTGTATTATTGCGTATATGGGGTGGTGGTCTGATATGCATGGGCTTATAATGTTTGATTCTATGTTGGCATTGATGTTGGTGATTATCATGTCTATGAGTGTGTGGGATGTTGTGTGGACCATGTCGTGTCTTGTTGCTTTTGTTATTGTTGTGTAGAGGTTGTTGTGTACCATTAGGTTTTGAAAATCTGTGTGTGGTTTATGTATGTTGTCGAGTAGGTTGTAGTTGATGTCACCTACTAGTGTTATTGTGCTTGTAGGCGTTTTCTGTAGTATGCTGTTTATGTTATTTTGTAATGCATGCATGAATTGTTTGTCTATGAGTGGGCGTCTATACATACCTATTATTGTGTGTATTGGTTTGTTTTTAAGTTTATTATTATATATTCTTAGTGTTAGTGGATTTTTGCATGAGTCCGATATGGTTTGTTTATCGACTATTGTAATGTGCATGTTGCTTTTATAGTATATTGAGATGTCGATGTGATGTTTAGCTGTGTATGTAGGGATTGGAAATGCGTTGTTACTGGTTGGTTGGGTGATGTAGTTATCTGTGAGTATGATGATGTCTGGTTGGAAGGGTAGGAGTTGTAGGTGTGTGATTAGGTCTTGATGGTGTGCTTTGAGGGAGTGGATGTTGGTGTGGTATATTGTGATTGTCTTGTTGTGTATGTTGTTGTTTTTATTCTTATTGTTATTTTTATTATTATTGTTGCTGTTGTTTTTTATGTTCTTATTATATGTTTTATTTTTGTTATTTTTTGAAGTGAGAGACAGGTATGGTTTGAAGGATTGTGGGAGGAGGTTAGGGTGGGTGAGATGCTCTGGGGGTTTATTTTGGGTGCTCATTTAGATGTTCATGGGTGTGTTGTTGTGCTGTTGGTTTGGCTTGTGGGGTATGTGTAATTCTTTGATGATTTTGATGTCTTCTTCTGTCTTGATTACCAACCTGTGCTCCTTTGTCTGCTCCTTGAAGAAGACTTCGCCGTCTCTGGTCCAGACGTAGATGGTAGCGCCAGTGGCCTCAATGAGCTCTTTCTTTAGCTTGATTGCCTGTTTTAAGAGCATGAGGATGTTTGGCGGGAGGCTTTCGTTGATGAATATTTTGAATGTTTGGTCTACGAGGTGTGTGCCTGTCCAGTCTACTGTTTCGTGGGTGAGTGGTTGGAGTGGGTCGTGTTTTTTGAAGTGGGTTTTGATGTTGTTTGTGCTGAAGCGCACTATGATAGCAGGTGGTTGTTTGGGTTCCTCTCGTCTGGGTTTTGTGCTCTTTGCTCGAAAGCATTTGATGATGTCACCTTCCTGGTATGGAATGTTTTTTGCATTCATCATTGCTTTCACTATGTTCAGAGTGTTCTCTTTGGGCATGTATGGTATGCCAGAAATGCTGAGTTCGCATGTTGGGTCTCGTTGATTCTGTCTCTGGCTTTCTGTGGCCTGTTTGCGTTCTGGTGGGTGGCTAGCGCTGAATGTGTGTGCATGTGTATTGGTTTGTGAGTTAGCTTGTAGAGATTTGAGAAACTCGGTTGTGTTGTTAGATCATTGACCATGCATAGCAGGGAGTGGTGTTTTTGCTTGGCGCTCTTGCAAATTTTTCCATTTGTTGAATTGGGATTTGGTTTCGTTGAGCTCTAGTCGGATGGAGTCCATGGTAGCAGTGAGCTGGCTGAGTTCAGTTTGGTGTTCTGACAGGCGCTGATCTTGCTTCTTGCTTGCCTCTGTTTGCTTCTCTGTTTGTTTGTTAATCTTGGCTTCGAGTTGGCTCGTTTGATTGCGCAGGTCGAGTATGTCTTGGCTCAGTTTGGCAGTTGCATGAATTGACTTCTCTTGTTGTTCAGTGATCATGGTTTGGATGTCTTTTCGGATACCCTCTTTGAAGGGCTCCAGTACAGTTTGCATCTTATCTGCTATTTGCTTAAATATGTCGTTGAGGTGAGGCGCGAGCATGTTGCCAAATTGTTGTTGAGAGATGCTCTGCTGTAACGTCTTTACGTCGTCGTTGGCGTCTCCGGGTCCGTTGTCGTTGTTGCCTGTGTCGCTGGTTCGTGCTGGTCTGGTTGGTGTTTTGAGCGGGTTGGCGTCGTCCCTTTCTTCGTGGTTGGCTTCGTTGGCTTTGCTAGGGGCATCGTTCTTGTCGCTTTGTTCTTCGTGATCGCTTTCTTCGTCTTCCCATTCGGTGGAAAGTCCGCTTGTCACTTCCTTGCCTTTTTCTTTGGTTTTTTTGCCTTTTCTTTTTTCTTTTTTGGAGAGAGGAAGGTCTGTTGGCTCCGTCGTTGATTTTTGGGGCTTGTTCTTGGGCTTGTTCGCTTCTTGTTGGTGTACTTTGTTGTTTTCGTTTTTTGACGGCCTCCATAACTGCCCAATGTTATAACGGATCTCTCTCTCCCTCTCTCTCTCCCTCTCTCTCTCCCTCTCTCTCTCTCTCAACATCTCTCTCCCGCCCCTCTCTCTCAACATCTCTCTCTCTCTCAACATCTCTCTCTCTTTCAACATCTCTCTCTCTTTCAACATCTCTCTCTCAACATCTCTCTCTCTCTACATCTCTCTCTCTACATCTCTCTCTCTACATCTCTCTCTCTACATCTCTCTCTCTCTCTACATCTCTCTCTCTCCCTCTCTACATCTCTCTCTACATCTCTCCCTCTGTCTCTCTCGCTCTTTTTCAACATCTCTCTCTCTCTCTCAACATCTCTCTCTCAACATCTCTCTCATCATCTCTCTCTCAACATCTCTCTCTCAACATCTCTCTCTCAACATCTCTCTCAACATCTCTCAACATCTCTCTCTCTACATCTCTCTCTCTCTCTACATCTCTCTCTCCTCTCTCTCTCTCTCTCCATCTCTCTCTCTACATCTCTCTCTCTTCCTCTCTACATCTCTCTCTCTCTCTACATCTCTCCTCTCTCTTCCACCTAACATTATGGTTATCCAATTACATTTTTTTCTCTCAAAAAATGCCGCTGTCTCACTCTCTTCTTCTTATTGTTCGTTTTGATTGAGGCAACAAATTTTACCTACCTGTGTATCTATCTATCTATCTCTCTTTCTCTCTCTCTGTCCCTCTCTCTGTCTCTCTCTCTCTCACTCCCTCTGTCTCTCTCTATCTCTCTCTCTCTGTGACTCTCTCTCTCTCTCTCACTCCCTCTGTCTCTCACTCATGATCAGTTTGCAGCAAGATGAAGCCGACAACATCACACCGAATGTTGTACTCGCCAAGCGACTCTGGTGCAGAAACGCGTGTAGAAACGCGGGGAAAACATGAAAAACCCACCAGCGCGAGGAAACTACTTCCTGTAAACTTCAGCCACGGTCCCATTCTTCAGCCTCGGTCTTCATCGTCTTCAGCCTCGGTCCCAGTCTTTCCAGCGCTGTGTCTGCGTGTGTAATAACACTATGGTTGCTTGGTTGTATGCAATGCGTACTCTCTCGCAGGTACCGCCGGTAAGAAACATAACGGCAGTCCTCGCGTCTTCATCTGTCCTGATCTCCATCAGTTGCGGTGTCTCTTTGTCTTGCTCCGCAATAACATCGTCAAACCAAGACGTCTTGTTCACTGTAACATAAGGATTGGGTGTATACACTGTATGCGCAGAATCGTGCACCTGGTATGAGTAAGGTTACACCACTCGCATCCTCTTTATCATCGAGGGTCCTTATCTCGCTTGGGGTAATAACAATAGCATGTCCCATGTGTATGCAGATACCAACAACTACTCTCTGGCCTCAAATCCATCATCACTTGGACGCTGCCGTGATCCCAACAATGGGTGTATGTAAACTGACGATTGGTGGAAAAAGTGTCACCGCGAATGCAAGCGATGTCATCACCGCGGTGGAACCTGTGGCTTGTCTGGGAAATTTAAGGGCAGTGCAACACGAAAACAGTGTGGATGCGGAGGATGTCGGCAAGGTTTGTATGTATGTACAATGTACTTATAACATATGATTTATGTACGTGTAAATTTTAAGTGTTTATGTTTCTATATAGTTGGTATGTATGTATGTATGTATGCATGTATCACGGAATGTACGTATAAAGGGATGTTTGCATGTATGTATGTATGTGTGTATGCATGAAGTATGTATGCATGATATACGCAGATGGTTATTGATGGATGAGAAATTTATGAGTGTAGGTATGTAGGTATGTACGTGTGTTTGTATGTCGGTAGGTAGGCATGTACGGATGAATGGATAAGTGCATGTGAGTACATATGTATGGTATGGAATGCAGGCTGTTGGACAAGTTATGCAGGCCACAGCGAAGAGCATACAAAATTTAAACGTTATAGAACAGGAGGCATTCCTGCGAGGCATGGTGAACTTCATGGAGCACTACCCTGGTCTACGCGACCCACAGCAGAAGAGTGTGAAAACAACGGCAACACAGATATTCGAACTAGGTATTTGCAGACGTGCTTGCGCCAATGATGCATAAGTATGTATAGGTATTGTTTTGTGACAGGTATGAAGCAGTTTGAGTTTACAGAGTGGGATGACAAGTTCTTCATTGATAGAAACCCGACGGATAGCGTTGAGTTTGCGAGTTATCAAGTTTTCCTACACCTGACAGAACTCAAGAAGCAGGTATAAAACACAGACTTTGCTAATTTTAATATTAATAGTACTAAGTAGTAGTAGTAATAGTAGCAGTAGTACTACTAATAGTAGTAACAGTAGTAGTAACTTATTATTATTATTGTTATTAGTAGTAGTAGTAGTAGTAGTAGCAGCAGCAGTAGTAGTAGTAGTAGTAGTAGTAGGAGCAGTAGGAGTAGGAGTCGTAGCAGTAGTAGTAGCAGTAGTAATTGTAGTTGTTGTAGTAGTAGTAGTAGTAGTGGTAGTGGTAGTAGTAGTAGTAGTAGTAGTAGTAGTAGCACTAGTAGTAGTAGTAGTAGTAGTAGCAGTAGTAGTAGTAGTTATAGTAGTAGCCGTAGGAGTTAACAGTACTAACAATAGTGTGAGGGTAGGGATGTCAGAATCATTGGGAAAGCTTCTTGTGCTGCCGCTGAGCTGAAACAGTAGCAAGTAGTAGTAGTAAGTAGTAATAGCAAGTATAAGTAGTAAGTAGTAATAGTAGGTAGTAGTAGTAGTAGTAGTAGTAGTAATAGTAGTAGTAGTAGTAGTAGTCGTAGTAGTGGTAGTAAGTAGCTATAGTACTAAGCAGCAGAAGCAGTAGTACAAGTAGTAATAGTAGTAGTAGTAGTAGTAGTAGTAGTAGTAGTAGTAGTAGTAGCTGTAATAGTAGCAGTAGTAGTAGTAGCAGCAGCAGCAGTAGTAGTAGTAGTAGTAGTAGTAGTTATAGTAGTTAATAGTAGTAGTAGTAAATAGTAGTAGCAATAGTAGTAAATAGTAGTAGCAATAGTGTGAGGGTAGGGATGTCAGAATCCTTTTCAAAGCTTGTTGTGCTGCCGCTGAGCAGAACGCTGATACCTTCGACAAGGTGATCCGGAAACCAGTCAGAGGCAAGGTGACATGGCGGAATTTGGCCTCCAAGCTGAAACAGTACTACAAACTCCACAACTGTTCCTTCAAGAATTGCCAGGAAGGCGACCTGCTGGAAAGAGAGCGTACAGCCACCATAAGCAACATCCCACCCGGGGCCCGTTTAATTGAAGCCGTAGCAAGTTCGCGGGTGGAAAGCGATGACGGTTGGGCAGGAATCCTCATGCTGAAAATTAACACAAACAAAAGATTGCTTTCGTTCCCAGTGCACGAGATTCCACAGAGCCACAACTACTGGAAAACTCAGGTTTGGGATACCGCAGACGACAAAGTCCCTCCCCATCTTGGGGTGCCCAGGTCTCGTAAATTGCGTTTGGCCAAGTATAAGTTGAAAGGAGCAATCAGAGTGGAAGCCAAAACCCAGTTAAAGGAAGGAGAACTGATAGTGGAAGAAATATTCGACCATAAGGATGTCAGGAATATCTTTCATTTGGGAAATTGTGGGATATGGACGATGAACAACGATTGTATTACCACAGACTCGCTGTCGCGTTGTTACCAGCTACAAGGAGCACGGATGGAAAATCGATGCTCCTGGGTTTTAATTATTGCCCACAGCAGCACATGAAACACATGATCCCGTGGGAGAAGCTGCGAGGTGAAGCCAACGCAGACGCGGGGAGCAACGTCGAGATCAAGTTCATGGTGAACTGCCACCCGACGCCTTTCTTGGAGTATATGCTTCTCAAGTGGAGCATGGGGCAATCAGGGAGTGCAGCAGCACCCGACGTTACACCACAGCAGGCGTTGGAGAAGTACTGGGAACATCTGAGTGTTCCTTGGCATGGGACAGAAGACTTATTGACACAATGGGCTACTTCTTATGCAGGCCTGTGGCCCCTGGACAAGATATTTCGGGAGGTAGAGAAGAAGGACAAGGCTACTTTTGGATTCGGTTTGCATGCGACGAAAAACATAAAGGCGAATGAATATCTATCTTTCCCAGTGGAGCAGACGGAGGTGGATATCATACGTAAGTGCATAGAAGGTACAGGAATGAATTGTCGACATTACATGTGCATATGTGTGTCGTGATCAGGTAAGGGGGTCGCTCGGAGTTGAATTTGAGATTGCCTGAAGACCTCACAGCCTGCGGTGATAAGTGTGTGTGCTGGGCACCCACAGAATTTGAAGCCAGCTTCAATGGCATGCGAGAGACGGAGGAAGGGGTCCCCCCCCCCAACACACACACAAACCCACAGACACACACACACACACACACACACACACAAGGCGGGTACGTACGTAATTTTTTTTTCAGAGAAACTGTAGATTCAACACAATTACTTACGTGAATGTTAGTAATAGAAACTGCAGATTGCACACACTTACTAATATCAGAAACAGGTAGGTAGGAGAAAAAGAAGAGAAAACACCCACCATGGCGGTGCATGCTTGAAACTTAGACCGTTAACCCGGATTGGCAAGCGCTGATGGTAGCAAATATCCAGTACCTGGTGAAAAAAAGTGAGGAAGTCTTGCGGCAAGCAGTGGTCTTGCCTGGGAATGGAAACAAAGCAGAATGTACTTGGCGACGTGAAATAGTGAAATTTGCCGCAAACCCCAACAGGGACCAGCATGCGACAGACACTGCATATACGAAAGTGCAACAGTCAGCAAGGCAGTGGTCGATGGCATGGGATTAGTTGAAAAAATACAACAAGATCCATGCACATACCGGCGATCATACATACCAAACACTGCAGGGACACATGTGGAATCTGCAGGGACACTTGTGGAATCGGGCAACCAGACATCCTCCTAAATCATCGTTGAGTTTCAGTCCATTGATACAGACGGAGGAAGTGGAAGAGGAAGGTGTGACGGAGGACGAGGAAGTGGAAGCGAACGTGGTGGAAAATGAGAAAAACAAGCAAGGCGTAAGGCTAACGGAGAGGACGGCAGGGAAGAAGCTGCAACAGAGACAGAGATAGGGGGGGAAAGGGGAAGCGCAAGTTGTACACCAGGAAAAGAAGTTACTGGTGGAGCAAGGAGAAGCGGAAATGGCGGACAATGAAAAGAAGGCACAGGTGCAGAAACCCGGGAACAGGGGGAGCAAGCAGCAGCTAGAGATAGAGGAACAGGTGAAGGAAGGAGAACCGGAGGTGGCGGACAAGGAGGAGGAGGACAAGGAAAACAAGGAATGCGTCAGGCGAACAAGGAGGATTCCCAAGCAGAAGAATCAAGAGGCACAGGAACAGGGGGGGGAGAAGAGAAAGCGGTGCAGAAGGAAAAGAAGGTACAGGTGGAGCAAGAAGGAGCGGAAGTGGAAGAGCAAGGAGCTCGAGATGTGGAAGATGATGAATCAACAGATGACGAACAATCAAAGACAGGCGAAAGCTTCCAATCAGTCAGAGCGGGTGGCAACAAGAGCAATAGGAAGAGGAAGAAGACGGGGATGACGCAGCAAGAGGAAAATAGCAACCCAAGCAAAAAGAAGAAGCAGGAAAACGGCAAGGAGGGGGTGGAAACAGAGCAGGAAGAAGGAAAGGACGCACAGGAAGAGGCTGAGTCGAAGAAAAAGGAGTGAGAAGGCAGCAGCAGTGCAGGGGAGAAAGCTGAGGCAGAACAGCAACAAGGGACTGACGTAGACACGAAAACTTCGAAGAAGGGGGATATTCTCTGGGCATGCTTGGCCAAACCACAGACACCGAGCAACATGGTTCTGGACACGATCATGAAGTTCAGGCTACTGGCGATAGGACCTGGGAAGTATGGGGAGGTGTTACTGCCATCGACAGAACATGCGTGTTTGGAGCTGCTGCAAGTCAGGAGTGAGCAGGGTTGGAAAGAGGAGTTTGTGGAAGCAGAGTTTCCCACCTCTTCACTGCCATGGGTATGGGATGGCAAGAAGGAATGCAGTCAAAAGATACAACTGGTGAAGAAGTTTACCCTGACGGAGTTGAAGAGGGATATAGAGAAAGGCATACACTGGGCTTGCTACACGATGAGCAGTTCGGGTATATACTTGATCGAACATAAACCACCTGAGTGGGCTGTGTGGAAGAACAAAAATCATGAGGATTTTGAGGGAAAACCCTTGTCTGATCAAGGAAAAGCAGGCGTCCTACAGGCTATCAAGAAGCTTGTGTTCATGCGTTTGGGGGTACAGAGCCCAGTGAGGTAAGTATCACAAGGTGTTTAGGTATTGTGCAATGGTTTGTCGATTGTCTGCCACAGACTAGTTCCTGTCGTAGTGGAAAATGCAGCTACGACACCGTCAGTCCAGGACCAATTACCAGCATGCGCTATAATGCTGCATAAGTAAGAAACCCTTTCTAATGTGGTTGCGAATAGACATAAATTCCGACCACATAGGCCCCCCCACCCCCCCTCCACACACACACCGGCATAGTGAACAAAGAATTTTGTTTGAATCCGGTCGAAGTCTACAATAAGTCACATCCGATGTGTTGCGACCAATCGAGAAGCGTCAATGTCAGCATTTCCCAGCCGCTGTATCGCGTAATAATATTGCTGTTGACATTCAAGACAACAAAAATTAGTTTTTCATTTTTGTGTCAGATTTTCATTTTTGTGACAGTTTTTCATTTTTGTGACAAAAATTCAAATTTAACGGTAACACTTCGCGAAAATTTACGATACTTTGCGGACGAATATAGCAGTTAATTTGAAAAATTCAAATTTTCAACCAAAATCAAAATTCCAACCAAAACTGAAATTCCAACCAAAAATAGAAAAATCAATTTTTTTTGTTGTCTTGAATGTCAACAGCAATAATAAAGAGAGAGAGGGGGGGGTGGGGAGAGAGGATCTTGGTGTGGAAGCTGTTCAAGAATTTCAATACTGATGTGTATGTAGAAATCAGAAAGTACATGCAGTGCAATGCATGAGACATTAATAAATTCGAATAAGGAAGACAAACAATACATGTTGCAGGTATTCGGTATGGTCAGAAGCTAGTAACAGCGAAGACGCTTCGGACTTTCCAGTTCTTGTAGGACACACTAGCGTATCACCTTTGCTTCCGAACTCGAGCGGCATCGTTGCCTGAATTATCAGAGATATGGAGAAACCTGGATGTAGTGGATTGAGTCTGGCATGAAAAATAGTTTAAAGCCATCAAACCTGTAGCAAGAAAACATTATCTGCAACGAAGGGTGTTGGAGAGGAGATTAGAGTTCGATGGAAAGGAAGAGGGATGTGCTCAGCGATTGTATTTCACTGACCAACCTGTCACAAAGTTAAAGCATACCCTTACAGAAAATTCTAAGATGTTGATCGATTGGAGCGAAGAAGAAGGCAGGATGGATGTGAATTGGTTACAGACATGCCTACGGGATGTTGTTGCAAAGTTGAATAAGCAACTGGTTGCGCGGGTATGTAAAGCATATGAGTGGCTGAAAATGTCGACGGAGGAATTGCAGTCTCTACAACGCTCTGGGAAGATGTTGCTGAGGAAGTATACCTGGTGGAAGTGCTTGAAACAGACAGGCGGCAAGCAGACCATCCCACTGTTCGTGTACATGCGCAGTAGTCCAGTGTATGTGTTCATGTCCCACGTTATGATATGTGGTGTGTGATGCTGTGCATGTTGTTTGCTTATGGCATGCTGTTTGATTGCCTGCACAGCGCACGCAACACATGGTGGACCTGCTGGGGGCCACAGCACAGGATGACACTGTTTCTGCAGAAGAGTGGAAGAAGTGCGAGGAAGAGTACGCAAAGGGGCACCAATGTCACGAAGTGGAGAGTTTGTGGACGAGAAGTCGCAAAACTTCTTTAATGACCTGGAACAGATTATGCCACCGCCGGAGGGGTATAAGTGGCGCATTGCTGTTGTGCAGTTTTTGAGCTATTAGGTAGGAAAGAAGCGTCCGACAGGAGATGTGCGCGTAAAATTACGAAGCAGAAAATACACCATGACGCAGGGAGAGTGGCAAAATTTCCATAGTGACCTGCAGTTCAGGGTAACAATTAAAGAAGCTTTGGCTGGTTTATACACAAGAAACAAACAGTTTCCTAGTGCACGTGTATGAAGTGTCTCTCACAGTGAACATATATATATATATGTGAGTATATGTGTGTGTGCGCGTGTGGGTGTGTGTCTGTGTGTGCGTGTATGTGTGTGTGTGTGTGTGTCTGTGTATGTTTGTGTGTTTCAGGCGGGTTTGTCGGTAGCGCTGCTGCTGTACCTTCCAGTGAAGAAGGATGAAGGAGTAGATGTATCCCCGCGGGACGGGTGGACAAATTGCGAAGGAATCAGCGAGACTGTCGTAGCGGAGGATCAAACCAACCACTACATTCTGAGCTAGAGTGAGTTTAAGGCAGCGATCATGGAACAGCGCATGAAGCAATGGTCCGGATTTCTGTTACGTACGAGAAGGGGAACCTCTACGGGAGTTTGTGCAGGAGCTGAGGTTGCGAGGTTCCTGTTCAACAACAAAAGCGTGCAGTATTCCACCTAATTGCGGCAAGTCCAACACAGGGGATGTGTTGTTGATAACAGGGACTGTGGAACACAGCGGCCGTAGAGGGAGGAAAGATACATTGATTGTGCATGCAACTCTGGAGAAAGTTACATGAGGAAATTAAGTATGTAAGTAAGTTTTGTAAGCATGCGTAGAAGTGTTTCAAGTGCTGAGATATCATCATTAAAATTTTGGAACCGGAAATGTGTGGATTGAAAATAATCCCGGGGGGGGGGGGGGGGAGAAGGATAATGCAGGTTGGAAGTATCGTTATAGTGTGTTGGTTAACTTTTGGATGTAGGAATGTTTGGAAGTAAAAGTTCAGGGGGAAGGAGGAGAACAATGCCGGCGGGAAGTATCGAAAAGTAAAAATTTAATTATTACTTGAAAGATTTGACAGTGACTATCACTTACTTTTGCGTTTTTTTAAATCTCCACCTTGCGGGGTGTTGTTGATACTTCTACCACGAGCTCTCACCATCCACGTCCTCCTGATCCTGATATTAATCAGAACTGTCTTCGTCTGTACACACCTCTCCCGGAGGGGGGGGGGGGAGGAGGAAAATGCAGGTTGGAAGTATCGTTATGATCTGTTTATTATATTTTTGGATCTAGGAATGTTCGGGAGTAAAAGTCCGGGGGAGGGGGGGGGGGAAAGAGAACAATGCAGGTGGGAAGTATGGAAAAGTAAAAATTAATAATTTTTAGAAACTTGTGAAAGTGCCGACCACTTACTTTGCAGTTTGTTGGTGTCGACCTTGTGGGTTTTTTGTATGACTGCGATGTTGGCATGTATTTGTGGTAGGAATTTTTTTGTTTTTGTTTTTTTTCTTGGTAATATTTGTTCGTAAATGTTGCTGTGTGTATTGATATGGAGGAAGTAGTGAGGGAAACACACCACGTGATCGCGAACGTATATGTAATTATTTCCATGTTTATTAATAATTGTAATTTATGTAGCTCATTATGCTGACATCCAATATGTTGTATTTTTATTCGTTTCTTTGCTAGTACGTATTGGTTTGTTCAAATTTGTATTATTTTGAAGTATGTGTATGTATATGTAGTAGGTGTTCTTGGTAGTAGTGCTAGTAAGTATGAGTTGTGAATGTACGCAGTAATGTTTCGTTACTTTTCCTGCCTCTTTTTGTTTGTTAGTTTTACTTTTCTTCACTCTTTTTGTTCGTGTGTTTTGTGTCTTGTTGTATTTCCTATGTTGTGTTGTGTGTTGGAAAAAGCGGCAATCGTAAGTGAAACAATAGTGAGGCAGTAGTGAGGCAGTATGCAGTAGTGAGGCAGTAGTGAGGCAGCAGTGAAGGTAAGTGTAAAAGTCAAAAATGAATCTATTTTTATGTCGTGATTGGGTGTTGGAAGCAGAGGCAATAGTGCGGCAATAGTGCGGCAATATTGCTGCAATAATAAGGTGAAAGTGAGGCAGAAGTGAGGCTATAGTGATGCAATAGTGAGGCAGTAGTGAGGCCATGGCGAGGGAGCGAAGAGGCAAAATATATAAGTGCGAAGCATAACAATATGGTTACAATATGGATACAATAATGAAGCAATAGCGAAGCAAAATGTATGTGTGAAACGTGGCGATGTTGGTGTTGGATACAGCAGCAATAGTAAAGCAATAGTGAAGCAATATTGATGCAATGGTGAGGCCATGGTGAGTTTGATACAGTGGCAATAGTGAGGTAATTGGTAATAATGATGCAATAGTAAGGCAATGGTGAGGCAATAGTAAGGCAATAGTGAAGCAATAGTAAGGCAAAAGTGAGGCAATAGTGAGGCAATAGTGAGGTGAAAATGAGGCAGAGGTGAGGCGAAATGTAAGTGTGAAACATTGCAATATTGCTATAGTGTGTGCGGTGTTGGATGCAGCGGTAATAGTGCGGCAATAACGAGGGAATAGTGAAGCAATAGTGTGGCAGTAGTGAGGTAATAGTGAGGCAACAATGATGCAATAGTAAGGAAGTAATGAGGCAGCAGCGAGGCCAAGTGTAAGTGTGAAACGTGCCAATATGTGCATGTTTTGTTGGGTGTTGGATACAGCGGTAATGGTGCTGCAATTGTGAGGCAGAAATTAGGTAATGGTAAGGCAGTAGTCAGGGAATAGGAAGGCAACAGTAAGGCAGATATAAGTGGGAAACATGGGAAACGTGGAAGTATTTCTATATTTTGTTGGATGTTCGTTGCAGCGGTATGCAGTGGAAATGGTGGGTGCAGTGATAATCAGGCAATAATGATGCTATTATGAGGCATTAGTGAGGCAATAGTGAGGCAATAGTGAGGCAATAGTGAGGCAGTAGTGATGCAATAGTGAGTCAATAGTGAGGCAGCAGTAAGGCAAAATGAAATTATGAAACGTGGCAATATGTCTATGTTTTGTTGGGTGTTGGATACAGCAGCAATAGTGCGGTAATAATGAGGTAATAGTGAGGCAATAGTGAGGTAATAGTGAAGCAATGTGATGTAATAGTGAGGTAATAGTGAAGCAATAGTCAGGCAGTAGTGAGGCAATAGTAAAGCACATGTAAGTGTGAAACGTGGAAATTTGTCTATGTTTTGCTGGGTGTTGGATGCAGCGGTGTGTATACGTACAGATGCAATATTGCAGTAATAGATACAATAGTGAGGCAGTAATGAGGTAATAGTGAGGAAATAGTGAGGCAATAGTCAGGCAATAGTGAGGCAATAGTGAAGCAATAGTAAGGCAACATGGAACCAAAATATAAGTGTGAAACTGTGTCGAAGCGTGCACGTTTAGCACAGGGCGCGGTAAATCGGGACTAAGATTTCCAGGCGCGGTAAATCGGGCGCGGTAAATCGGGCGCGCTAAATCGGGACTGTACACCATGAGTGCACTTATTCAAGAGGTGGTCACCTCCACATCGTAGGCAGGGATTCTTACAGTTGGTGGCATAATGCCCCTTCCCTTTACAGTTGAAGCTTCTTCTCCTTCTTACTCTTTTCCTTCGTGCTCTTTTGACTGCTGTTCCCTCCTCCATGCCCTTCCTTACCACGCGTGCCACTCCTTCTCTCTTTTCCTTTCCTGAGTGCGAGAATCTGCATTTGCTCCCGTACTTGCAGTCTCCTTCCTTGCTGAAGAGGCAACAAACCCCCTTCAGCTTGTCGTTGAGGTGCAAGTATTGACATTCTCCTCCCTTTTTGCACCTTCCCTTCTGAAAGTACATGCAGGGAGTAGTAAAGGGTTTCTTCTTCTCAATCTTTGCAGCGTTTGCCTTAGCCTTCTTGCTGGCCTTTCTCTCTCTTTCTTTTTGCAAATCAATGTCTTTGGCTTTTCTATTGAGCTCTTGCCACCATTGATGTACATCCCATGATTGCTTGTCTTTCTCAAAGTCTGGTGCAAGCAACCACTGCTTCCAATCAGCCTGCACCCCCTTGTCCCTCATCTCGGTCCCATTATCGCGTCACGTATTATCTACTCAAAGCTTAAGTCAGAAGGATGATGCCCCTTTTTGGCCAGCTGCTCTCTTACTGCCTCAAACTCCGCAATCTGTCCTTCATACTGCGTGGAGGAGTTGAACTCCCAGCGAGCCATCTTTCTCAGCTTCTCCAGCAGATCACTGGGATTACCCTTGCCATACCGGTCCTTCAGTCGCTTCCACATGGCGTCAGGGTGTTGCCCAAATTCCGGTGTGCCGTCCCGACCAAATCCGTGACCAGCCTTTTCGCCTCGCCTCTGAGATGGGTATATATGAGGGTGAATAGTTCCACTCTCTTCTCTCTCACTGCCACCAGCAGACTTTCATCATAGCTTACCACCAATCGCCGTTCCTTGCGTTTCTTCTTGCGCACGGGGTCCACTGACTTCTTGTCCGACGTTGCAGTTGTAGAGAGTCCCACCTTTGGTGCTTTCTCTTCGTCACTGCCACTTAATCTTTCGCCCCCAGAGGTACCGGACGAGCTAGAGGGAGAGGCTTCCCTTTTCTCTCTCCTCTCTTCCTCATACTTTCGTGAAGCAGATTCACGCTTGCTCGTGTTGCCTGATCTTTTTTCTCTTCCCATCTCTCTTTCCTCTTGCTCCTGCTCTGCCTCCGAGTCCTCAGAAGTTTGATTGTCTTCTGAATCATCTTCTGCATCATCCAAGCTTGGCATGCTTACTACTTCTCCCTCATCTTCTGCACTCCCTTGCAGTCCTAGTGCTCTGTCTAACGACCCCATTGGATTGCTGCTGCTGGTTGCTGCCACTGCTGCTTTCTTTTTCACATGCCTTCCCATAGACTCATATAGCCTGATACAGTCTTTCCTGCCATGTGCAGTCTTCGGAGGCTGGCACGATGCACCTCTAGTTTATGTCCCTTTACGTCCTCAAATCCACCTTTGAGGTCCTTCCTAACTGCCTGTAACAGCAACTAACGTTGGAAGTCTTCCCAGTCCTCTCTACCGCTGTAGTTCGGTATGTTGTTTGACTCGTTTTCATTTCTATGTTTTTCTGTCATTTGAAGTTATTTTTCTAACTCAGAAAGGTTCCAGTTTCCTGTCTGTTTTGTGCTCTTGACTGGCTGCCACCTGTCCTGCAAATTCCCCTTTCAGAGTACGTTGCACAAAGTCTAATGGCAGCAATCAGCCTTCAGCCCCTTCTTGTTGGTTTCCTCTAGCAGGTAGCTACCCTGCACCCACCTACACGTCTGCGCGCCACAAGCACCCCTGAACTGATTTCCTGGCTTGCCTGATGATGGGGTTTTGTGGTCCAAACCCCTAAACCGTTCCTGTTGATGTCCTTCTGACCCGAAGCTCACTCTTGACTCCTTTCTGTAGCTCAGCTGTTGCAGAGCTCTACCCCCCTGTCCACCACAACGATTCACGCAATTGCTCTGAAGCACTTTGGGGAGTGCTTTCCTTCTGCTGTGTCACTCTTGGGTGTGACACAGACCGTAGAAACCTTTCCCTCTCGATCACTTTGAGTGATGTTGTTGTGCTCCAACACGAACAAGGCTCCTAATCCTTCTTGTTTTATTCTTTTTGCCACTATCTTAATTCTGTGGCTGCTGTATTTGACTCTATCCAGAATGATTTCTCCATCTTGCCGACCTTGTGAGTCCCCCAAGTGGGGTTTGTTTGCTCGGTAATGTCTTTGTAAGCTTTTGCTGCGTCATTACTCGAAAGCAAGCAGCGGTGGAACGCGATGCTTGGGATGCCATGCATTTTGTTACGGCTTTTTACTTGAATCTTTTGCCACGCCAACGGAGGACGCAAGCTTCAAACAACGCAACCTGGCGTGTCAACCGATCTCAGGACATCGTTACCGTTGACGAGCTTTAGCGGCTGATGGGGTTGGGCTGCCGCGAACAACTTTTCTTGCCCGCAATCACTTACTCCATATGTCACTCACTTTCCTCGGTGTCAGTCCTCTCTTCATTGCTCGCTTGATGACAGCGGAATATAGATTTCATGCTTGCAAGCTACAAGCGCAGTATCTCTTGACTTAAGACGAACGCCGATACCTTTCACTCCTTGTTTGTGTGTGTCTGTCTCTTTTGTACTTTTACTGGGTTCTTTTCCTCTTTACATGACATCATTCGATTTGTACATGTGCATGTATGTATTTCCGTATTATGTCTCTATATTTGCGACCATATTTTCACATGGATGTATATCAATACGTGAAAGAGTACCATTCTGCATTATCAAGTTTTGGAGTATAAGTATGTCCTGTTAAAAGTGCGTACATCATACATGAATATATGTATATGCGTATGAATATGTATTGTGAATGTTGGTTGTACTATTATTTTTGTGCGTTGAATTTTAATTGTATTGATATATCTTCTCTGAATTCATCTCAGCATCCCTGCTTGGCCTCTGCCCACAGGTATCATCGGCGGGGCAGACCTGGTGCGGCTGGGCCCAACGTGCACCTTTTACTCGCTCCCTGCCGTCTTCGAGGAGCTCCGTGACTCGCGCGCAAAACGCTTCCTGGAGGCCTTCCCTTTTCCTATCAAGTTCCGACCCATTCCTCCCGAGGCCTCACGGGCAGGTCGGCGCAGGAAAGCTATGCTGGCTATTCACTGTTGATGTCTGCGTGTGGGTAGTGGTGGCATTCGCCCGCAAGACCGGCGACTACCACCAGCTCTCTAAAACGGACCTGCAGTGCATTGCTCTCACCTATGCTTTGGAAGCAGAACACTTCGGCACTCAGCATCTGCGAACCGAACCAGTCTCCTTTTGCTTATATTTCTGCATACGCGCGGATATATGTTGTTAGTACGTAATAGATTTTGTGCGCATGCAGGTTTAACCATGTAATTGCACTATATGTATGTAATCAAATCATAAAAAAATAGGTATTATATTATGCAGATGTATGTGTGTGCAGCGGGTGTTTGGCGGGGTTCCTTTGTCGAGCGTGCAGTCACGTGTGGCAATTGCGGCGCCGGGTGTCCCGCTTGCTCTGGACCCCCTTCCGCAGACCTGCCTTGACCACCTCATGTTCCTGCCCAGTCGCACAAGTATGTTAAGTCGAATATGCATGTTGCTTGCGTGTCACATTTGCAAGCTGTGTTTCTCTCTAAATTTTTTGTAAATTGCATCAGTGTCTATCTATAAGATAAAAACGCACTTTCAAATCAAGGTTAGCGGAAAAGCATAGATAGCATAATGCAAAGGGTAGTGTTACTCGGCAGAAGCTACGCAGCACACTAGAAATAAAACCATAATGGAAAAATGAGCTAAAACTAATCAATCGCGCCGGGATTTATGGGACTCAGCAGCCATGGTGCTTTGAATAACTCCCAGAACATATGTTGGTTTGATATTCTAGTAACAACAACATCCTCATAAGCTGAAACTTGGCTAAAAAAATTAATAATAAAAAAGAGAGAGAGAGAGAGATGATGAAAAAATCAACTGATTAATAGTCATGAGAAGAGTAATCTCCAAAGCTTATCTGTTTTAGTTGTTTGTTTTGCTTATTTTGCTCAAATATTTCTTCGGTTCTATTTACAAACACAAATATGCTACCTCAGACAGACATGCCTCCGTGATTTTGGACTCTGAAATTGATTGTGAAAAGAGAGCAACCGTAAAGCCTGGTCCATATATTCAAACTTCAGTCACCTGCTACTTTCGTTTTCAAGTTGTGCCTCATCTCTATATATGTTGCTTGTGTCTGCTGTCTGCCACAGTAGACATCCAGCTGCATAAAGCTCGAGCGGCTTGGGCGCCGCCCGCGCCCCAGCAAGCTACGGCCGCCAGCCGCGCGGGCGGTCTGGGTCACAACACGGTGGAAGAGCGGGAAGCTCACCCTGTCCTGCACCCCGCCCAGGGGCTGGGAAACCACAATACGAAGAGAGACATCAAGCAAGGACCTAGTTGAATCCACTGATTTGTCAGTCACTCGGCAAGAAGAGGACAAAAAGCTCAAGGATGATTCTAAAACGACACTAAACACCGAGGAAAAGGCAGACACGGACCGGGAGAGGTCAGTTGAGTCAAAGGAAGCTGAAATAGGAAACAGAGGGTCGAGCTGGGGTGGAGAGTGGATCACCCCACAGAATATGCACCTGTTTGACAAGCCAATCTCTTCAACTAGGTAATGCATTCGCTTCCTGGGTGATTGTATCTCATGCTGATGCATGTAGTCATCATTTAGAGCAAGAGAGGAAGCGCGTCGATTCAACTGTGGTCCTACCAGTAAAGCGCCTATCTGCAAACTCATTTCATGGTATCTAGGCTTGCGTCACCACGGACTTTGGCATGCAGGTCTAAGCCGTGCTCCGCTTGTGGTTAATCTTGCTTCTGTGAATTTGATTTTCTAGAATGTTTTATTACAACTGGGACTTCGCGTGTATTCGGTTAATGGTTTAGAGGTGCGATTTTCATCCGCTATCATTCGTGCTCAACAACATCGTGTTCATAGATCAAGACAATACGAAACTGGCTGATGCAGTGCCATGTGTGCCGATGGTTTTCCATGCTGATCGATGCCCTTCACCTTAGCTAATTTTTTAGGCAAACTCGAGATATGAGCACGAAGTTCTGTGGAGAGTGTGGAGGCCACACAATGATTAGGGTCGCATAGTATTAAGTCACCCCGTAATATTGTAGAGTGTGTGCTGCTGGCAGGTGGCCGTGACCATCGACGATAACGGAATCGTGCGGCACCGTCCACAGACGCGCAAAATCTTCAATCTTCGTGGCACTCAGGTCTTTCTGACTGACTAGGTTTGGTAGTTCCTCTTATGTTTGGTTTTAGTTTCCTATCCCGAAGCCCAAGGGAGGGCGGATGAATAAGGACTTAGTTTTCCGTGAGGGCGGGTCTCGCCATCTCGCATCGTTTGACTACTATCGTTTGTTGTATTTAGTCTGAAGCAGAACAAAAAATTTGCATGGAAAGTGAAGGTCTTCTCGGCTTCTGTCGTGCAGACGCACCTACACTTATTTTGCCTGTAGGAGGAGGATTTTGAAACCTCTATCGAATTTGGGTCACTTTTCTCTTATCAAATTGTTGTCATCGTATGTCGGGGGTCACAGGTATTCAAAGGTGGGACAGTCCAAGAAATACGAAAAACCAGATCAGGTCTCGCGCTGGTAGATTCTCATGTAGTAATACAGAGGTCTTACATGGTAGGTTGGGTATGGATCCAGGAATTCCAATGCTGTTCGTCCAGTTTCTCAAAAGAACAAAAGAAATCGTCGACGTCGGTAGAATCTTCCTGTGCGATCCTTCGTAATACTATTGTATCTATTGATACCTCTCCCATATTATCTCTTCTGCTTCCCACTCAGTTCTATATGTTAGAACTAGTAATCAATATTAATAGTTAGATGGGCCGGCCGTATAAGAGTAACGAGAGCCATTACTTATATCCGGCTTGTCATATTACTCTGTGCTCTTTGGTGGCGCGGTTTGTTATTAAAGCTTTGTTACTGCAGACGTGGTTTGTAGTGAGTTACGGATCTTTATATTGTATTAATTCAAGTATATTAGTCTAACATGTTCTTTGAGCAACTCAGTGTGCTCATTTAGAGAGGCCTTTACCGACTCCTTTCAGAGTCCCCTGGGTCAGTCTCACATCGTCACTAAAGTACTTAAGAAGTAGGATAATATAAATGATATGAGAAGCCGGTTTCACGTCTCCCAGGCGTCCCCAGTTGACTAGTTAACCAGTTCCACAAGAACTTTAATAGAATTATCCTCCCAGCAGACAAAAGCCCGCCAACAACCAAAACAGAAGACGGGAGCTCTAAGCATTTAAATTTCAGGTGTCCACACAGGTCATATTGGCATTGGGGCCACCACTGCCACCCATACCAGAAAATACACACCTTTTTCCGTACTAACTACTAACTGACAATATTAACTAACGTATTAACCGGTTGTATTAATCCCATCACCTAGCTCACTTCCCAAGAAGTAAGGGACGCCAACTTAATAAAGTAATTTCTGAGAACTATATATAACTAGCTGCATCACAAAACTACGTGTACTGTCCCAACGATAGCTCAATGAAAGAGTAACTGAGTCGTTAATATAACCAAACACAGTCCTCAAAAAGAGAATCATCTGATGTCTCGTTATATTCAACATTATCTCAGTGACGCAAAGACAGAACTTCAGGCGCACAAAAACCACTGGCCATGATAAAATTAGCAGGGACGCCTCCACGTACGAAGCGTGCTTCTTGATCTTAGCTGTCGCACACGCTTTGCAGGTGCATTTCACCACCCCCCCTTTTGTGCTTTGGAGTCAATCCATTCTGTTTTAGGAACTGCCTTGCCATTGTTTCTCCAAAGTGGAATATATCGTTGATCTCACGCATATCCACTTCTGTAGTAGGGTTCATCCTCGTTGACCAGAAAGCAGGATTGCATCCAGAGTAAGGCCAGCTCTCTCTCTTCTTCTTTCTCTATCCCGGTGGCTGCAGCGTTGTAAATTGATATTGACAGGACTAGGCGTCAAAGATACCAATGAGCACCTTGTCCCGCTCTTCCACCTCAATTCGCTTCTTAGTAACGAAGAATTCGGCACCTTGCATAACAATCGCGAACCCTGCGCGTTGAAGGCGCCCAGCCGAGAACACCGTCCTATCCAGTGTAGGTAAGACATACGCCTCACTCATTTCCACTTCTTGAGGGCTCCCTTCACCGCTGACACCCACGAATGAAGTGCTTCCTTAGAGTCTCGCCGAGACTCCTGAGATGCCCCTGACAACCAATGGATCGTCGTCCAGCACTTCATTTAGCGCGTCAGCCAACGGCAGCATGTGTTGAGCCGATCCGGAGTCTAGGTAGACTGCATATGGGTCTTGAGCACCACCCATACCATCCCCGTGCGCCATGTGGGCCGCAGGTTCTTTTCCACCACCATCCGGCCCCAGGTTCGATCCTCCTCGATTCATTTCCAGGCCACTTTCTTCAACATCCCCGTCGTCTCCTGCTTGTCCAGGCGGTGTCCCCGGTGGCTTTTTCTCCTCCTCATCTACTCCCCCAGTCCTGGGCACAGGGTCAACGCTACGGTTGCATTTTCTCCTTGTTCTAGCGTGATGGTAGTCTTCATATCTCCCCATCGCCCCACCCTTCTCGCTTCGTTTGTAGGCTCGTTCACGCTCGCGTCGTTCAACATCAGCACTCCCCCATCCCCAGGTACCTCAACACCACCCTCCCCACCCTGTCTCCCGGGTGTGGATGTGTTTCTTTCAGCGCGAAGACGTGCAATTGCCGCCCTCTTCCTCTCTTCCAGCGCGTCCAGTTGGTAGACCCACGGAAAGTAACGCTCCTTGTTACGTAGCAAGGTGAGCTCCGTTGCTGTTTGCGCGTGTCCCTTCGCATCTTTCAATGCTTCCCAACTGATGTCCAGGTAATCCTTGGCCGCCTCAGGTGGTCCAGCCAGCAGCAGAAGATCATTGTATCGCGGTTGCAGCGCCTTTGCCTGCTCTCCCTCTTGCGGGACGACATGGCAGTATCTGAACAATGTCTTGTACGCCAAGTCTCCTTTCATCCTCGTGACCGTCGAACCGTGAGGTCCCATTCCACGAGCTTCCGTTGAACTTCGATCCCCGGCCTGTCTGCTTGCCTTCTCCTTGAGTCCACTTACAAAATGGCTTGTGTCTCGACCAATCCATCTTTTGACACTCCTTGTTACAGTAGGCTACCATCTTACATCTTGAACACCACTTTTGCCCCTTGACCTGTGTGACCCTGCAGTTTTCACACTCAGGCGGCATAGGCGTCTCCTTGTCGCACGGCTCGTTGTCCTCGAGTCCAACCGCCCAGTGTTCCCAGTCGTCCGGAGTCACTCTTATGTTGTAAAACCACATCCAGAAGTGCAGCTCAGGTCTCTGCGCGTTGTTAAACACAGTCCTGAAGTCTGCTATGTTCACCATTTCAGACGTGTCCGGCCAGACGAAATCTCAGGATAAATAAGTTTTTACCTGCCCATAATTCGGAAGGTGATGTCCACAGTACCCGGGCCCCTCCCAGTTTTTATGGCGGAACGTGACTCTGTCAGTTTCGGATATAATAATCTTTCAACTGATTTCTTTCGTTGGACTCTCACAGTATAACTTCAAGCCTGGTTACTACTACATTTAAATCGTAATTATGATTAACTTCTGTCACGTGCGCAGTAATATTTTAGTAAGTCATAATTAGGAGTAACCGTAATGGATAATTTAAGTCAATTATGCACGTTACACTTTTACCATTGTGCACCTGATCATAACATTGAGTTTCAGTTACTGTTAGTCACGCACTTAGAATAGTTAGCTCTCTTGCAGTTCAGTTCTGCGTTAATGCCTTCGGATTAAAGTGGCTGTGAGCAACCTGACTTCTTACAGAGTCTCCCTGCAAACCGCAAGTGACAGGTAGGGTAAGATCCGTGTGTGACCGGTTGCCTAATCATCCGTCATGAGCCGGCGTTGGGAAAATGGTTCATCACAGCAATACACAAACTGGAAACAGTTTTTATCTCGCGCACCCGTCTATGACGGTATCACTGAACATCTTCAAGGATTTTACTATCAGCTAGAAGAATATGCTTACGGCATTAGTACAATTCTTGAGGATATGGTAGAACGTTTGGGTGACAGTGAGAAAACCTTTCAACCACGTCACCGTGAATTCGTCAGGCGGTAAGCACTCGTCTGCGTCGCTGAGGATCTCTTCTACGTTGAAAACCGTGCTGTACGGTTTGATCTTCCCCTTACAGGGCGGCAGCACTATTCTTTCACCCGGCACGACCCTGGGCTCGTTCTCCTCCAGCCCCAAAAAGCACACCGAGCGTCCTCTCCCCCCTCTCAAAGCGAAAGTCAACAAGAGCTATCCCTCCCCAACGTCGACCTGGGTCCGAAGTCCTCTCGAACCACACGTGCATAGTCCAGGGCTCGAAGCACTGCGCCTCCACTTTGCCTTCGTACCCCATGGCCACGAGTGCGACCACGTGCGCGGAGCGCAATCTATCAATCAATGAAGACAGTGAGGCATTGGATGATAAGGGGGAGAAAAACGACCAAAAGGGAAAGTCGTACCACCACACACTGCCCCCTTCCACTTTGGACAACAAAGAGGGGAGAGACAGCAATGGCACACTCCAATTCGGAAAGAAATAGCACAGAAAGGACCGATAGAGCTTTATGAGGACAATGCACAGACTATCTTATTGTAGTATGATACTACATTATTATATTATTAATACTTCCTAGTGGGAACTCTAATATCACTCATTACCGTTAGGATTAGAATTACTGACACCGCACACCGGATATTTATTTATTAGTGTGAAATGCCACTTTTGCCTGCATATTACCAGAATTATGGCATTACTGTTGCAATATATTATAGTATTTTCTATATCGATGTTTAGAACGGCAAAGGGTGAGAATATAACTACTATTCATGTCCGGTATATCTATTTGAGGGATTACGTTTACCAGTCACTATTAATCCTAATCCTCATTCTAGAATAACTAGAACATACGTTTACCGTAGGTCAGTTACTCTTGGTTCTGTTAGTTGTAGCATTGTCATTAAAGTAGTTTTATTGAACATCGGAAGACCTTTACTGGTCAGAGCTTCGTGTTATTAATAGAGCTGAATAACTGTGTTGTTAGTCAGCATACCCGGAGGTAATGGTATAGTTGGTCATGAGCAAGCGAAGGTCTCTCTGAGGGTACCTCAACTGCCTGCACCGACATTGAATGCTGCGAGGGATGCTCAGGCCTTTGACAACTGGCGTTGGTCAACTTTGCAATTCCTGATGGGGCTTGATCTAAAGCTACTCATCATACCGCGCGATGAAAGCTCGCCGCTCTCACGAGTTGAGCTAAAAGTCATCATTACGCCGCCACCGATCTCTGCAGCTGCTGCTGCGGCAAGCAGGTCGTTGCTGTCGTCTTCATCGACATCTACGTCCACGACGACCACTGCGTCTGCTTCCGCGACTTACGACCCGTACGATGTTCAGCGTGCAGCTGTGGCTGCCCTTGGCCCTGACCCGACATACGAGGAACTCTATGATTGTCTGTCTGCACAGGCACAGGTTCAGCTGGCAACAAAGTTTCGCGCCATCATCTCGGAAGCAACGCAACGCAACTCGGAGGCATTGCTAACAATTCGACACGCTGGAAATGACCCGCACGTGATGTGGGCAGCACTCTGCCAACGGTGCGCTCATATTGGAGCTATATCTGCAGCTACACTTATCCACCAGCTCAACAACGATCGACTTACTACGAAGGACAAACCCGAGGTATGGCTCGATGCTTACGTATACCGATACAAATTACTCGAAGAGCGAAAGCAAGTCTTCTCAGATGATTATAAGTGTATCAATTTGATACAGAAGCTTCAAGGTGCAAAGCATTTGCCCTTCTCCGATTTTGGATTGAAATGCTACTTTAGTTATGACGATTTGAGTAAACCTGACTTCCCAGCCCTGGCTGCGATGACGAGTGAACAGATGCAAGCCATCGTGATGATGAATGAAACGAAGCGGCCCACCGGATGTTCAAGAGCTGCCGACGAGCCTGCGTTGTTCTACGGCGATGGAGGATGGGGTGGGGGGGGCAGCGGTTTAGCGGATCGTGTTGGAATTGTGGGAATCAACATCGCATTTCCAAATGCCGCGTCAAATGCAAACGGCCCGAGTGCACCAATAAGCCCCGCCACCTTGGAGCTGAGTGCAAGGTTAAAGGTCCTGGCCGAAAAGGTAAAAATGGGGAAAATAATTTTCGCAATACTCGTAATGGCCAGAGTGACAATAACCGGGGCAGTAATCGCAACAATAACCGTAACAATGGTCAAGCCAATGTTGCTACTGCTGAGGATGGGACTGCCCACCCACTCGATGACGCTTGGTCGTGCTTGGTCGTGCTTGGTCATGGAGGAGATCATGGATGAAGATGCAGACTTGGTCGCCTTAAATCCAGCTCTGGCTCCACCAACGGTAGAAGAGCCGACCGACTCCACGACAACGAATGGGATGACTATGCAGGTGATTAATGCGACTGTGCGACAGGTCCCGCCGCTGGACAATGCCCCGAATGACCAGCCGTGGTGCCCACATATCGACATCGTTGGATACTGCGCATGGAACCCATGCCCCTTGGTTGACGACCTAGAAGACGAGAAACAAACCCCGTTGTATGGATTGCAGCAGGCGGGCACCGCGTGGCAAGCAAATATGATGAGGCAGCTGACCAGGCTTGCCTTTATAAGCAATTGCTGTCGTATTGCGAATGCTGTGCAGTGTGACGAGGACGACGAAAGTGACGACAGCATGCCTGGCCTGCTTACCAGTGGTGACGTCATTGACGAAACCGAATCATTGCCGACGGAGCCGCCGATGGACCGATGGATGACGCGCCGCACGATACAACTACAAACGCATAGGCCCGTGCTTCAGTGTGCGACTCTTATTACGAGGACATGTCTAACCTTGCTAGTTCGGAGGACGAAGCGATGAGCGACTCCGACGACGACGATAGACAGCCGATGGCCGCCAACGCGAAACGACTGCAACGCAACAAAACGTCTATCGACAAAGCCCGGCTGAAAATAATGCTGTTGTTTTGATGGCTTTTAGCCCCAAGACGCTTGAAGAAGTGGACAACTTACCGGTGGATGTGCCTACCAACCCGGCTGCGACGACTCAAGGTGAGGAAGTACCTGCTGGCGACGAGAAGAAGTCGGAGGCGACATCGTCGCCCTCGTCCGTATTGACTTCAGCTTCGGTTTCGACGTCTGCGACAACAGGAGGAACGACAGGTGTAATCAACCCACATCAGGATTTTCTATCGTTTGCGAGCTCTAGGCCACAAGAAATCCCATGGGAATCGCTGACCGACGAACAAAAATTGGATGAGAACGACTTCCAGTGTAAATTGAATGTTTGGGTCTTCATTCAAAAGCTTTATAGGAAGACAGACCCTGCACAGGGCTTCCCGGTGCCCCCGCGACACTGGCCCGCTGATTGTCGATTGGAGGCTTCGAGCAGCTACACTGTCCCGAGACAGGACCCTTGGTACCCTAATGCCCGTCTACAGGCCATTATACCTACGCTGCTGTGGCTCGAGAACTACAATAGGGAAGAAGTCTACGTTGAAGGAAAGGAGCCCCCAATCCCTAGGAGTGCGGTCGTATCGCGACAACGGCCCCCATCGAGGCTACAAATCGAACTGCCTACTCAACTGCGACAAAACGTGGTACTTAACCGATCTATCTCCCATCCTGCTTTCCAGGAGCTCCGAACTTTTGGGCGATAGAATCAATGTACACTTCTGTTTTCGTCATGCTTCCATCATCGAGATGGAATATTGGTCGTTGAGGCTGGGTTTCAACATCATCCCTCAAGGATGGTAAGCTACTTTTTTGTTATGTCGTTACTGCTCTGTGCACCACACCAACCTATTGATTATGGCAGGGACGCCCTAACCCCAGCCCGGCACAGTTTTGTGAATACTGTGACGATATAGAGACCCCGCTCAATCGACATCGGCGATGTGACAAGTGTCAATGGGTATTCTAATGCAAACGTTCTTGTCGCAAAAAGGATCGCGCTCCGCATTCTAGGTTCTGCACCTAGGCCGAGGATAAACGCAACGAGCAACTACGCGACATGACCCGCCAACAAATTTTACCCGCGTGTGGTATTGGTTCTACGCTTGTCGAATACGCGTGGTTTGCTTTACAGCGGATGACCCGCTACGAAATTCATGAGTCCGGTCCGATAGTAACGGTCCCGCAGCTTCCACCGAAGTACAAACTTGGGGCACTACAAATGATTTATAGGCGACTATCTGGCTTCGCTACGTATAAGCCCAACATGCAACTACAAATATTATAGTGGAAGGTGAGGCCCCGAGTGAGATCCCGTACGGCCCGTCACTGGTTGCAAGAGCGTTCAGTGCTACCTTGGTTGATGACACTGTTGTGCCTGACGAGGTGAGCGACAATGTGGCGCTACTGGCAAGAACAAGTGGGGGGCGAACATCTATCTTCGACACCGGTTGTAACCGGACTATTGTACATCCTACCCTGCCTTCGTGCAATGTTAGACGTGGAAAGGTGGCCAAGCTGTCTGGCTTGTCGCCAGAACGAGTCAAAGTGGACACACAAGCAGATGCAAGCTTTACCTTCGTGGAGGGGAGTGGCGCCCACAACGACTTCGTGTTTGGTGATGCATACGTCTTACCTACTACACCATACAACATCATATCGCCTGGTGTGTTAGACTGCGACTACGGATATGCAACGGTCTTTCAGAACAATCAAGCCGTGGTGCTGAAGGCACCAATCTACATCTACGCATCGATGGTCATTTGTCGATCGAGAATGATGCCGAACAAACTGTACAGGCTTGACGAGACCGACGATGTGCCCGTTGATCTCAACGCGCGATACAACCCACTGGTCCGCAACAGCAACAAACCAATGGTCAACTTTTCTATCAACCCGAACACATCCAAAGCCCCAGTGTCAGCTATGACTTGGCACAGGATGACTGCGCACGGCAACGTTGGAATTATGGAATTATTGGCAAAAAGAGCTGGCAGGACGATTACGGGTACCAACTGGCGACAGTTACTGCCTACGAAGTGTGCCTTGCCTACAAGCTAAAGCAACTCGCAGTCCATACTACAAAGGTAACCCGCCTATCGACAACGACTTTGCCCTAGGGGAGTCATTGCACATCGATTTTCGTGGACCGTGGCCGGTCAATAACCTACAGAGGAACTTGTATCAACTCAGCATCATCGAGACAAAAGGGTCATTTGGTTTCATCATCCATTCTCCTACTCGTGAGTCTGCTAGCTATCAACCAAAGGTGGAGAAAGCGATCGCCTTCTTTGAAACGCAGACAGGAAGGAATGTAAAACAGTTGCGAACTGATGGTGAGTTTGTGACAAACCTGATGAAGGAGTACAGCTCGTCGAAGGGAATTGTGTTGCAGCCGACTTCTCGCAACGAGCCTACATCAAACCCAAAGGCAGAACGACAATGGCGAACGAATGGAGGTCGTCTGCGCTTCGTCTTGATGCTCATTTACCTTAATTATTTTGGGAGGAGATGTGTCTGGCGGAGTGGGCGACAAGGATGGTGTCTCCCATACTTAAGGGACCCTACAAAGGATTAAGCCCCTGTGAGGTAACATTACGTCGTTCCTTTCCTCTACAGTTCCTACGTCCTATTGGATGTTTGGCGTTTGTGCGAGTGGAAGACGCGGAGAAGGGGAGACCTATGGCTATCCCTGGAACGCTAGCTGGGTACAACATTTTTCGCAGACTGTACGAATCTATGTCCCTACGTCCAGGAAAATAGTGGAAGTACGCAACGTGAACTTCGACGAATCGACACGAGGTTACGACGCAAACGTGAACGAGCGACCTTGGACGTTCGACGACCTCCCACCAAACCAACCGGTACCTTTTTGGAAAAAAGATACATAAATTTCACGGGTTGATCGTGAAATTTTTCCAGAACAAACGGACAAGAAGGGAGATGACTCTGCCCTCGAGACAACGGACGAGCCCAACGACGACGTCGTTGAGTACGAAATTGGGATGGGAACGAGCTTCGACGCGTCGTCGACCCCCCTTGCGGTTTCTGTCCCAACCGCTAGTACAACACACACTACTTCTGTTGTGAACTTGCACCCACTCCCTGGTTCACCTTTAGCTCGTCCGAAAGCAAGAAATGATATCGATGGCAACGTCGGTACTCAGAATATAGTTGATGGAAAGAGGTCTAGAAAGCCTCGTCCACCTCATCACGCATCTCACTCTGTGCGTCTGGCTTTGGGTGATGACAGCGACGGCAACGACAACGACAACTACTATGGTGCTTCGTCAGCTTTTGATGACTCTGACACTGACTCTTTTTGTTTGTTTACCCATGTGCTCCAAATCCCTAAAAAGCAGAAGAGGATTGATCCGAACATCATGGTAGCTCGTAAGAATGAGATTGATGGATTGTACAGAGCTAATTGTGTTCGTTGGGCTACTAGGGATGACGCACGACAAGCCAACATCACGCCGGTACACACCAGATTCGTGGACGCAATCAAACAAAACGAGTCGACTGGTGAGACAAGCTACAAGTCTAGGCTTGTACTTCGAGGGGATAAAATGAATGAATATGAACGCTATAGCCCCTACGAAACGACGACACCTGTGGCGCATCATTGGACGCTTTTGTTGCTCTGTGCCGTCATGGTCGGTCTTGGATTGTTACTTAAGCCTACGGTCATCGACTTCAGCCAGGCGTTCATTCATGCCGATATGGAGGACGTTGTTTTTGCTGTGCCGCCTGAAGAATTCAGGAAGATTGACCATCACTGGGCTATTTGGCTGGTTTTGAAGGCACTGTATGGATTCCCACAAGCGAGGAGGCGATGGCACGACTTCGTAGCTCGGTTCCTGCGACTCATTGGATATATACAATCTACTGTGGACCCGTGTGTCTTCTATCTTTTAGGCAAGGACCAGCACTTCCCACCATCGTTCGTCCATAGCTCGAAGTCGCTCCCATGGGTACTATTGCTAAAAACTGACGACATGTTAGTCTTCTGCATGCTTGACGCGCAGTACGAGAACCTGAAACGCAGACTGGAAGAGCATGGATTCTGCTATAAGGCTTTGGGCGACGTGAAAGTTTTCACCGGTTTGCAATTCAAACGTTTCAACTCGAAACTGTTGATTCGCCAACGAGTCTACATTCGTGGTCTCCTACGTGATCGTGGCTATGCTAACGCTAACCCCACACCGACCCCTGCCGCTGTACAGGAGCCGGCACTGCAGCCCCCGAGTGCCCTCTGCGCCAGTGGACCTTGCCTAAGCTAACTGGTGAATTGATATGGCCAGCATCCATGTCACAGTCACATATTTCGTTTGCCGTCAACAGGCTCCGTGTCTTCGGACATCAAGCTCCCGACATTGCCTACGCCATGGTTGGTCGCATCTACCGACACCTGCGAGAGGAGCGAGGGTTGTTCTTCCCTGCCAACGTGGACCCAGCAACTTTTGAATTCAATTCGTATTCAGACTCCGACTTCGGCAATTGTCGCTTCACGCGCCGGTCCCGCAGCGGAGAGATTCACATGCTGACTGGCCCGGTTCACTGGAACTCGACGTCAATCCACTGTAGCTTTATCGACGATGGATGCGGAAGTGACTGCATTGTCCAATTGCACACGCACTGCGATCGCCGTACAGAGCTTCTTGCGTGAGCTGAACGTTCCAATTCCGCAGCCGACGGTTATACATGAGGATGATCGCGGGTCGATTACGGCTTCGTCTAATGGATTGGGTGGCCCGCGCTCTCGTCACTTGGACATTAAACATCATTACATAGTTGAGCAAGTTAGGGAAAAGCGCTTGCTGTTCGTTACATTGCGTCTACTGACAACCTGGCCGATGCATTCACCAAGCCGCTGCCGACCCCGCAGTTCCACGCTCTCGTGGATCAATTCACCGTCCGGCTCGAGGATTACCTCAAGGACAACGAGGATTCAATTCCGCTGGCTGGCCCGACGACTGCACCGTACCCGCCGGTCACGAAGAAGAAGAAGACCGTCACACGAAAGAAACCCACCGCTTCGAAGGGAGAGAGACCCACCATAGAATGGAGACAAAGCTATGGAATTCTCTCTTATGAGGATAGTGAACAACTCATCTGGGGTTACAAACATTACAAATCGGACTTTTACTACAGCTTCGACAAGAGAGGTCTGCGGCTGAATGTGGTTGAACTTGGAGTTGATCTCCATTCTGCGAGTGCTCTAATACTATGTTGATTGCGAAGTAGAAGGACTTCCTGACGGAAACGCTAAGATCTAATCAGTTGACTTCCTATCCACCCGGCGGGGCCGGACTATTCATTTCGCTTTCTTTTGGGGTCGAATGTCGCAATGGACTCGACTAGTTTTTAGACAGTGACAATGACACTCTTCATTATTTGTAGTGATATTGAGTTCAGGGGGGGTATTGTAGTATGATAGTATTACTACATCATTATATTATTAATACTTCCTAGTGGGAACTCTAATATCACTAATTACCGTTAGGATTAAAAATACTGACACCGCACACCGGATATTTATTTACCAGTGTGAAATGCCACTTTTGCCTGCATATTACCAGAATTATGGCATTACTGTGGCAATATATTTCTAGTATTTTCTATATCGATGTTTAGAACGGCAAAGGGTGAGAATATAACTACTATTCATTTCCGGTATATCTATTTGAGGCATTACGTTTACCAGTCATTATTAATCCTAATCCTCATTCTAGAATAACTAGAACATACCTTTACAGTAGGTCAGTTACTCTTAGTTCTGTTAGTTGTAGCATTGTAATTAAAGTAGTTTTATTGAACATCGGAAGACCTTTACTGGTCAGAGTTTCGTGTTATTAATAGAGCTGAACAACTGTGTTGTTAGTCAGCATACCCGGAGGTAATGGTATAGTTTATCTTAGCAGCTGAAAGGGGAATGTCAGGACCACGCACCAAACACTTACCCCTAGAACTTCATTTGATTCATCACGCACAGAGAGACAATGAGATTAAATCTGTGAAGGTAGGGACATAGAAGCAAATAGCAGACGTACTAACCAAACATGTTTCTAAAGATCAGTTTGAATATCTAGTTAGTAAGTTTATGGTAAAACTTGATCCATAAGTTTATGTCTCAAGTCTGCAAACTCACGCAAAATACGCAACTTGAATTTCCGCAGAGTCAACTAATGCTATTCTGTTGTGAGTTTTCTCTCTTTGGAGTGTGCAGGAAGTGTTTTGCGCACGTAGTCGAGCGCGTTGAGAAGATGGTCACGTGGACTTCAAGTCGAGCGCGAACGAGGCGTGTGGATCGAACCACAATCGATCGATCGCCGCAAGAGCGGGATCAGGATATTCTTCAGCGAGTCGGACTTCGCATCGTTATATTTGTTTATCGGCGGGATGGCATGATACGACTAAGTGTATTGATTATAATGATTGGTAATACAATTCAGTCAAAGTACGAAAAGTCAACCTGGATGACTTCAAGTATTCTTATTGCTTTAATCGATGTAATCGAGATGCCAATTTGGCAAGGAAGCAGAAGCGTTGTGCTAACCGTGCTGGGATGGCGATCAGTTTTGAGATGCAACAATCATTTCAATTTTACAACTTGAAATGACGGTGGGCCTGTAGGCATCACCCCCCGGATAGCCGGTAAAAAGTACCTTTTCCTGGTGACAGGTGCACCAGCTTGTTTTTCAGTATTATTTGTCCGGATTGGACCTGATGCCATTTTATTCCTGGTCTGTTGCCGCTTTCCTTTTTGGCTTCACTGAGCTAATACAACAAGACATCATTCTCATTCTTGAGGACTGTGTTTGGTTGTATTACCGACTTTTTTCGAGCTATCGTTGGGGGCATTACATTTGGAGTCCACATCACTAGGGTGATTTCTTTCTGCTTTGCCACACAGGCAACAGAGTGAATTTTCACTGACCTGTCTCACACGGGGACGTCAGACGAAAACAAATACTCCAACACAGCTCCCTCATAACTCTTTCACAAAACAAATAATTTGATTGGTCTCAAGCAGGTGTCTCGTACCCTCTAGCCCAATCCATATCTGTGTGCTCACAAGGAGACATCAGATACAAACTCTCTGTCGTTCTTGCTGTTCTCACACAGAGACCAAGAAGAAGGAGGTGGACAGAAGAGTGAAGGAACACACACAAAACACAAACAAGCATAGGGACAGGAGCACGACACTCTACCCTTCTAGTTTGTGCATTTATCTGCATTATCTCACACATACGTCAGAGTATTTTTGCAAATCTCTGATCGTTTTCTAAAGGTAGGTCTGAGAACCTATCCGACCGACTGTCGACTTCTCAAGGAGAGCTTTTCTAGCTTCTCTATTACTATCTGTGTGTAGGTCCAAGTGCCTCATACTATATACAATATAGAAAAGAAGGAGGATAAAGTAATCTGAGTAAGGAGAACAAGAAATCGGAGAAAGTCTCAAAGACTATTTTTCTCAAACAAAAACAAACATACAAACAGTGTTTATAGAGGACAGGGAATCTTATCCTACCCTCTCTATTAGTTTCTCTCTTCACTAGTCAATCGACTGAAGGAGGAACAGAACACAAACGAACAAAAACCAAACATAGGAGCTGACACTGTCCTCCTGTTGATCACTACTACGACATCATGTCGACAGAGACCGCCGAAGTGAGTGAATTCTCGGAGGCAGATCAAAGAAGAGAAGAAGCAGGAGGAGGAGGAGGAAGAGGATTGAATGGAGGAGGAGGAAGAGGATTGAATGAAGGAGGAGGAGGAGGATTGAATGAAGGAGGAGGAGGAGATGAAGGAAGATATGGAGGAGACGAAGATGAAGGAGGATTTGAACAAGAAGAGACGGGAGGAGGAGGAGCATATGGTAATCCCTTACCACCTGCCTACACGGGAGGAGGAGGACGAAAAATGATCGACTTGGTTCATAGTGATGGAGAGGAGATCACAGTGCAGGAACAACAGTGGGTGCAAGACCACTATGACCTCACTAAAGAAGAGTTTGATAACAAGATGGGGGTAGAGAAGGACACCTATGTGTGGATCCCTCAAGTAGATGATACCGCAGTTCGTGTCATGAATTTTCGTGCCTCAAATTCACGACATGAACTGCGATTAAGGCTTCTAGACATATCACACAGGTAATCAATACAGAAGGTCAAAAGCACTCAAAACGACAATTACAAGCAACAGAAAAAATATGTATTACCTTCGAAGTAGATTTTCTTGCGAGCAGTCCAAGGATGCTATGTTGAATATGCCAGCATATTTAACATTTCTACCACACATGCAGTTGGTGTGGTAGGGTCTTTTTAATGTGGAAACCAACACCACTAAACAGGTATAATAAAAACTAATAGTTTCAACACATATTTGTAGGTTGACTAAAATTCTAATTAGGAAATTCGTCGCCTTTTGTAGGCTTCATACTCTTGAATGATTTCAGATGAAGTTTTTCCTCCATCAATCATTTTACGAGCACGTATTTCGTCTTCTACACCCATTGGTTGTTCTTCCGCACACAACCAATGCTCAAGTAGACGTAATTGTTTTTTCTTTTTTTCTTCTTCTCTTTTTTTCTCTCTTTTCAGTTGTTCTATTTTTTCTTTTCGTGCTACTTCATCATTACGTCGGTCAAGTAATTCATCAATAGCACTCGCCTTATTTTCACATTCTTTCTTTTGTTTCTCTAATTCCATTCGCTCCTGTTCATTGCGGTCAAGTTTGCTTAGTATATTATCCATTCTTGCATCATTATATGTCTTACTTTTACTAATTCATTACATGGCTTATCTCTTAATTTCTCTATCCATTTATTGTTTTCTTCTCTATCAGCATAATCATTATCACTATTATCGCTCTCGTCACTCATTTGTGTTCTTATTTATGTGTATTAAGCACAAATCTATCCTATACCGCACACTTAAAAAGCGAAAAGTTGTCCACGACGAATTTCGTCTAGTGGGCTTTTTCGCCTCACCTTTCCCGTCTTCGGTTTAGAAAAATCCATCAAGTATTACCACTTTTCCTTTACGGCTAAATTTTTTCCATCCATTTTCAATTCTTGCCACTTTTTCCCGTGTGAGTTCGCTTAAAATACTCCGCACCACCAAAAAAAACATTTCCAGAAACCTTGTGTTTTTTCTCAGAATTTGTCTTTCTCAGAAAGCAAAAAGTGATTTTTCGCAAAAGGACTAAACCCTTGATGTCTGTGGTGCTGTAGGAATGTCCGAGGAAGCACCAGTTGAAGAATTTGCAGACCTTGACATCAACCAACCTTCGCCTGAGACGGAAGTACTGACGGAGAACAAAGAAATCAAACTGACTGCCCCTACCCCAGCTCAACTAAGAGAAAACAAGAGATGCTATGTGAAGTTTCTTCAATTCCGAATTCGCGAGATCGAGTTTTTAATTTCACTCAGGCAGGTTGTGTGGAGGGAATTCTTATGAGGCCATTCCCAACAGGAGCAGATTACCTAGCAGTAACAATTGACGGCAGAGGAGTTGTTAGAGTCTTTCACAAGTGGGCTGCAGCGAAGAGATATTATGTTCAGGATGTGGGGGAACCTCTTTACTGCAAGTCTGGCACAGACAATCCTTCTTAATTTTGATAAAAACTGAGTGTCTTCGGCAGTATTTATTCTTATTTATTTTACAAATCTAATATTACTTTCGCCTTTCTTTCTCTTTTATTTGTTCTTATATTATCGCTGTCAATACTTTCTCTTTTTAGTTGTTCTTTTGTTTTCTTTTCCTTGATAATCTCTTTCGTTTGTTCTTTGATTTCTTTTTCTTCGTCAATAGGTTTTGTAAAATCAGTTTTTAATACATCTCTAGGGCTCACTAATTCGTCATTATTCAAAATTATTTTAAATCCGGTTCGTCCCTTGACTTTATATATAGTTTTACTGAATGTCTTACCACCTTTACTGAAAACATTCCTCTTGTTTTCCTTACGGACATTATCGCCAATATTGAATTCATTAATAAGGTTATCACGAGTTATAGTTTGTTTGTTCTTATCTCTCCCAGCAAATACGTCCACGGGTCTGGCCTGAATTCCCCGATGAACTTTACGATTATATTCATTAACTAAATCTTGAATATAACTTACCCAATCAAAATTTCTATTTGTTTCAAATAAAAGGTCTAACCACCTTCTAATACTTCTTATAACTCTATCAACTACAGCAAGTGCTCTGTGGTCTCCTACTTCAACCACATCGTGCTTAATTCCATTTTGAATAAAATATTCACGAGTAGCACCTTTATACTCTCCTCCGCTGTCGGTAGTAATTGACTTCGGTTTATAAGGTATAGACTTTAAAGCATAATAAACTTCTTGTGCGGTTTTATTTTTCAATGGTTTTATTATTAAAAATCGGCTATGACAATCTATCCAAACAAGCATCCAAGCATAACCCTTATTTCCTTTTTTGTCTTTTATCTTACTCATATCCGCCAAGTCTAAGAAAACTTGGTCTAACGGCTTATCAACCCATATTGTATTCCATATTTTCGGGTTTTTCTTTTGGTGGTGTATTTCAAGTGCCTCCTCTTCTTTTGTCCTTTTTATTTCTTCTCCAGTTGGAGTGTCTTCTAGTTGCATATCCGCATTCTGTGTATTAATAATAATTGTGTGCTTATGGTCTAAATCGGGCATTATATAGTTAAAATTTTAAGAAACATTTTTCAATATCATTATTTTTTTCTTTCTTATTTACCTTTTCAGATTGATTATAAACATTAACGGATATATTTGACTTTTTACCCTTCCCTTTCTTTGGCTTTGGCATCTCTTCTTCACTTTCACTCTCACTACTTTCACTCTCCTCTTGTTCAACCACTGGTTTCTTTTTTTGCTTCACCCTCTTACTCTCTGCTTTCGCTCTCTTGATTTTCATTTTCGCCATCTTTTCTGCGAGTATGTCAGTAAAGTCAATTTCATCCTCGCTATCGCTAACTTCTTGCTCTGGCTCCTCGTCATTGTCTCTTTCATTAAGTATGTCATTGGCGAGTTTCTTATTTTCTATCTCTGCGATTTTTCGCTCCATATCGGTTTCTTCTTCCTTGACGGCGGTGCGGTATTGTTGTAAAACCTTCTTCGCATGCTCCATTTTTCTTTGTTTAGCCTTCTCCTTTATTCCTTCAACCGCCTTATTCCAATTTTCCTTTGAAGCCTCGGGGCTCGGCATATAAACTATTTTTCAATACAATAGTTTTTAATACAAAGATATATTATTCTTAGTATTATTTTTTTAATTAAATAATTATCGTTATATAATATGTCGCAATATAAATCACTCTTGGGCTTGTCAGAAATCGCAGTTGATAGTCTAGACATAAAAAACTTAGACCTTACCAACACTAATATTATTGGTTTAAACACAGACAGAGTGCCAGAAGATGCCGAACCCGTAAATCTTTATTTCACTGATAACCGCTTTGATACACGGCTCTCTTTAAAATCAACAACAGATGTCAAAGAAGGAAAAAAATTATACTACACAGAGCAACGAGTAAGGGACAACGATGAAGTTAAAGCCTCAACTCAACACCGCTCCAATACAAGTAATCCGCACCAAACCAGTCTATACAATCTCATAGACACAAACATATCCGCACCAGTGGTCGGACAATACTTAACATATAATGATGTAGATGGTAAATGGAGAAATACAACAATCGGCTCAATTGATACACTCTCTGATGTAGTCATAACAGCACCAATTGCTATGAATAGTTATCTAACATATAACTCAATAAACTGGGTAAATAAAACATTTCCAATAAATGTTGATGAATTCGGCAACATTAGTATGGGTGGTAATTTGAATATAACGGGAGTTAATTTACTAAATACCAAAGATGTTGATACTTGGATATCAGAGCACGAAGACAATAATGATAAAGTGTCCGCGGATGGCTCAATTAATACACACAGCGATGTTTTGATTACAGGCACACCCGCCGATAACCAACTACTCATTTATAGCACGGGGCAATGGAGAAACACAAACTCACCTTTTCTAAGATTGGATGGTCTCGCTATGATGTTTGGAGATTTAAATATGGGGGTTTTAATGTAGCAAATGTCGGTAATGTTGATGGTGTGGATGTTTCGGCTCTTGATACTTCGGTTGTTAAACTAACAGGCGACCAAACAATAACTGGGAATAAAACATTTACTACTTATGTGGGTGTAAAAGACTCAAATTCATTAAACACAGGCAAATTATTCTTCAATTACAACAATAATATGGGTTCTATCTATTCGTCGGAGGCAGGTGGAGCAACGGGCTATCCATTATCTTTTGTAGGCTCGTCCATACTTTTTGCTCCAACAACAGGGGGTGGAATGACATTGACAAATAATGTTTTAAATTTTAACAGCACGACAGCAATCAGCGGGCTTCCTGCGCCATTCTATGACAATGATGCTTCAACAAAAGCATATACCGATACGAAACTAGCCAAGGACGGCACAACGGCTATGACGGGTAGTTTAAATATGGGAGGATTTAACATAACAAATGTAAATTTGGTTGATAGTATTGATGTTTCGGCTCTTGATACCGCAGTAGTCAAACTAACAGGAGACCAAACAATAGCAGGGAATAAAAAATTTACTTCAACTTTGGAAGTAAATGGTTCATCCAATCCAACTACTTTTGACGGCATTGGCATAGCATTTGATACAAAAATAGGAATGATTGCCGCACAAAAGACAGCAACAGCGACTTGGTATCCGATACAAATAACGGGTTCGTATGTTGAGTTATATTCGGGTGATAATGTAATCGCGACAGCAACGGGCACGACACTATCTTTAAACAACAGAAAAATAACAAACTTAGCCACACCATCAGCAACAACGGACGGAGCAAACAAAAGTTATGTGGATACATTAGACGGGCAAAATGTGAAACTAACAGGAAACCAAACCATAGCAGGAATTAAGACATATAGTAGTGGTGTTGAAATAACGGGAAATTCAATCAATGCGACAACAAAAGGAACATTTATCGTTTTCAATTCTACCAGTAATATTGGGTCAATTGCTAGTTTGGATATGAAAACAGCAACATATTACAACTTTGAAATTTCTGCGAAAAAAATAAGTTTTATTATTGACGGGACAATCGTCGGTTGGGTAAATGCTTCGGGGCTAGATTGTAATAGTAGCAAAATAGCCAACCTTGGAACTCCGACATTAGCGACAGATGGGGCGACAAAAGGGTATGCGGACACATTGGACGGACAAAATGTAAAATTAACAGGAGACCAAACCATAACAGGAAGTAAAACATTCAACGGGGCGAGCACTACGATAAAATATCTAACTTTAACGAACAATGCTGATTTTAATAATCAAACTATCACTAATGGTGGAAATATAACATATAATGGGGCGAGGATATTAAACCAAAAGGGAGGAGACATATTCTTTTCACAGACAACGGGTGATTATCAATATTTCTTATTTACTCTAAATACTGCTACAAGTGGAACTGCGAACCAAAGAGGTTATGTATTCACGAATGTAGCATCTGATGTAAAAGGGGCGGGACTTTATATTTCAAAACTTTTGGATAATAAAAGTGCTTCGTCTGACATTGTCCGTTTTAACAATGCTGGCGGTATGAAGTTTTATGGAGCCTTAGATATGAACTCAAACAACATAACAAATGGAGGGACAATAACAGGAACAACAATTACTTCAACTGCGGGGATATCAACAACGACACTAACCGCAAGCGGATTAATAACGGCAAATGCGAGTATATCAACAACAACGGCAACCGCAAGCGGATTGATAACGGCAAATGCAGGGATTACATATACTGGCACGCTAACATCGGCAACGAATACCAGTGGAGCGAAAATAGGAGTTCAGGGAATAACAGACGGAACAAATGCAAAAGGAATATTTCTATGGGATACGACTAATACGAGTTGGGGAATTTATGCGGCATCTGGCGGAGCAAGCAAAAGTTTATCAAATGGGTTGGCCGTTTCTGGAAATGATTTTAGTTCATATGCTTTTCGTTTTAGAGTTGCTAATGATGCCACTATGGAGTTCTTGTGGGAGAATTCAGCGGAGCAATTGTTGATGTCGTTGAATGGGGCAAATGGAACTTTATGGACAAAAGGATTGATAACGGCTAGTGCGGGGATTACATATTCTGGGGTGCTAACAACGGCATCAGCATCAACTAATGGGGCGAAAATAGCAATTCAAGGACAAACAGACGGGACGAATGCGAGAGGAATATTTATGTGGGACATTGGAGATTCAAACTGGGGAATTTATATGAGCCAGTCTGGGGCAAATAAAGCATTAAGTGGAGGAACAGCACCAGCAGGAGGAGTAGGCGGAGGATTAACTTCTTATTCTATTAGATTTAGAGTGAATGGTTCTTCACCAAAGGGTCTACGTCTGCCTGCGCGCCTTCTCCCGGCGGTACACGTACGCGCTGACGTTCGGCCCGTACCCGGCCGGCCCTACCCTGGCGACGCCGGCGTAGCTGGCCCCCCCCCCGGGCCGGCCGGGGGAGGAAGGAGGGGGGGGCGGGGGGGGGGGGGGGGGCGCCGTTCGTTCCTCCCCCCCGCCCGCCACTCGTCCGGGCCCGCCCGGGGTGCGCCACGGGGCGCAGGAGAGGGGGGGGGGGGGGGAGGAGGGGGTGGCGCCGGCCGGCGCCCGTCGGTGGCGTGTACCACCCTGCAAAACGCAGTGCGGCACCCCGACCTAGGACATGGACGGCACGGGCTGGACGTACGACGGCGAGGGCGCGCTGGACTATGACTGCGGGGAAGTGACTATCAACGAGTGGGTTCATATGGGAGAATAATTCAAATACTGCTTTAATGTCTTTGAAAGCGAGCGATGGGCAATTATGGGTATTGTCTAATCCAATTCAATATTCAGACAGGAGAAAAAAAGAAGATATAAAGGAATGTTTAGGCTTAGATTTTATTAATAAGTTAAATCCAGTCTGCTATCGTATGATTGACGACAAAAAGAAATGTAGGACTGGGTTAATAGCACAGGAATTAGAAGAAATACTAACAGAAATGGATATGCTAGATTTTGGCGGTTTTATAAAAGAAACAATTATGGTTCCCTGTCCAAAGCAAAGAGCGGAATACGAATTGAAGGGTGTAAGTATCAATCCAGAAGATGTTAAATGTGTTGATAGTGGTGATGTCGGTTATGGTATAGGTTATTCTGAGTTTATTGCCCCGT
>WBZZ01000698.1:0-2500 GCA_019918135.1 Paulinella micropora
AGAAAATAATGCACTGCAAACACAATACATACTTTGTATATAAACATGTATGTACACTTACTTTGTACTTAATTTTGTACGTATGCACGTATGTCTATACGAATAGAACGCCATGCTCGCAATTACATATCCATGACAAGAAATAAGAAGATCAAATAGGATTCCACATGCTACGTCTGATGGCCTTAGACGTAGCATGACATGCCACGTCTGATGGCCTCAGACGAAGGATGACATCGCACAGTTAGCAAGCAGGAGAAGGAGAAAGAGGAGGGGGGAGGAGGAGGAGGAGGAAGAAGAAGAAGGAGAAGAAGAAGAAGAAGAAGAAACCGCAGCAGGTTACCTCCTTCACTGGCTTGATTCCGATTGAAGAGGCCATCAGGGAGGACCTAAACAATAACGAGAATACTACTACTACTACTACTACTACTACTACTACTACTACTATTACTATTACTACTACTACCACTACTACTACTACTAATATAATAATAATAATAATAATAACAATAACAATAATAATAATGGTACTTTGAATTGCCGGAGGTGCCGCAAAGGGCGCCTGGTGGCAAAAAAAACTCAATTTCAGGTGTGGGTGCCACCCGCGATCAGAACGGGTACCTGCAATCGCAGGCTCCCCCGGACCCCCACCTTTCCCTTCGACAGGGTACGTTGATTTGCAGGGGTTGCCGCAAAGGGCGCCTGGTGGCAAAAAACCTCAATTTTCAGGTGTGGGTGCCACCCGCGACCAGAAAGGGTACGTACAATCACAGGGCTGGGGTTCCCGGGGGGAGGGCCCCCGGACCCCCCCCTGCCCCGTCGACAGGGCACGTTCAATTGCCGGAGGCACCGGCAAGTACTGCTAAAAAACAAGGAAATTTGGTATTCAGGACACTCCCCTAAGGCAAATATTTGCGTGAATTCCTAAAAAAGTATACCAGCATCAAGATCGAGTCTGGGGCTAGCCACCCTGCCAATGTGAGCTCCCAACTCCTCCTGGTTCCCACAAACCATGATTTATTCCGATGGGAGAGAGAAAATAGGCTAAAAAAACAAGGAAATTTGAACACTCCCCTAACGCAAAGATTTGCGTGAATTCCAAAGAAATTATACCAGCATCAAGATCGAGTCTGGGCTAACCACCCTGCCAATATGAGCTCCCAACTCCTCCTCGTTCCCACAAACCATGATTTATTCCGATGGGGGGTGCAAAAAAAAAAAGGCTAAAAAAAAGGAAGTTTCGCATTCAGGACACTCCCCTAACGCAAATATTTGCGTGAATTCCAAAAAAATTATACCAGCATCAACATCGAGTCTGGGGCTAGCTACCCTGCCAATATGAGCTCCCAAGTCCTCCTCGTTCCCACAAACCATGATTTATTCCGACAGGGGTGCGAAAATGCGGGGGGTGGGTGGGTGGGGGTGGGGGGGGGGGGTACACAATTTTCATCCCCCCCCCCCCCCTTCTCCAACACCTTTCAGGATAATATAATAAAAGTAATAATAATAATAATAATAGTGCTTCTCTGTCAATGGCTGATGCATTTCTGCACATGCGCCTCCATCGTCTCACCCGTGAGGGGAGTACGAAGAATTGACGATAAGCTCTAATGACACCCCCGCAAGGGCAGTTCCAACACTTCCAGACGGGACGGGCCGGTATGTTCAATGAAAATACTGGTCCAGAAATAGACCGGTATGATCAATGAAAATACTGGTGGCACCGACGGGAATCGAACTGGCGACTGGGCCCAGATGGTAGAACTTGACCACTGGGCTATCACGGTGTCCAATAATAATAATAATAATAATAATAATGATAATAACAATAATCATAATAATAATAATAATTATAATAATAATAATAATAATAATAATAATAATAATATATATTGATCTGTCATGGCTGAGCCCGAGGGCCATGCGCCTCCATCCCTCGACCCAACAGGGACTACAGTGAGTATGTTGGGGAGGGAAGAGTGACTCTAACCATCCTGCATAGAAGGCCCCAAAAGGAAGTCCCTACTACCCGCACAGTGTCGGGTACCTTGCAGGAAATCAACTACAAATGATTGATCTTCCCCGCGTGAGAGCTCCACGAGACTGGGTAGGTCCCGCATGGAGGTACTCACAGGGGTAGCAGACATTTCATGCGGTCTGCCAGCGCATGAGGACGTTTTGTGGTAAGTATCTGGGACGCCTCGAAACCCGTCACCACCCCTAGATCGCGGAATGTAAATACCCCTTTGATCCCACGTGGTGTATGTCTTATAAAAACAACACAACGACATGGCCTCGGAACCAACACAACAACATAGCCTCGGAACCCACATCGACATAGCCTCGGAACCCACACAACAGAGCCTCGGAACCAACACAACAACATAGCCTCGGAACCAACACAACAACATAGCCTCGGAACCAACACAACAACATAGCCTCGGAGCCAACACAACGACATAGCCTCGAAACCAGTGGGAAGAGGCCCAACCACCTCTTC